>JAOPHQ010004900.1:0-100598 GCA_030340625.1 Merluccius polli
ATAAGTGCCGGTACTCCCTTACTCACATATATATATATATATATATATATATATATATATATATATATATATATATATATATATATATATATATATATATATATATATATATTGTGGCGATCACGGCCATGCCCCCTATGGGGGTCCTGCGCAAGGGGTTGGACCCTACGGGGGTTACCTGCGCAAGGGGTTACCTGCGCAAGGGGTTGGACCCTATGGTGAATCTCGGGTAGGGGTTGGACCGTGAGTGAGGGTCCTAGTTGTGTTTGTCAGGTGTGCCGTGTTTCTGTCTGTGTGTATGGGTGTACAAATAAAGGCAACTCCCGGGGTCGTGCGGTGTATGGGGCACGGGAGTTGCGTAAACATGTAACCCTGGGCTCTTGTCTCATTCCTCCCGCACCGGTCGCCACAATATATATATATATATATATATATATATATATATATATATAGGCTATATATAAGCGCTTGGGTGTCTTGAAAAGCGCTATATAAATGCAATTAATTATTATTATATAATTATTATTTACTGCGCAGAGAATTAAATATTCGTCGGGAGAGGGTTATCAGACCATAGATGTTTTAGCCTTTCCAGACAATTATCATTTCCAGACAATTATCTTTTTCAGCGGTACCGTTTCACGTCACAGTCCATCATTTACATACGCAACCTAATCCGTCCTTACATGTGCAACATTACCAACCGGAGTCTCTCACATCCCAGCAGATATTGTGTGTTGCACTGCGTTTCTTTGCAAATGTTTTTTGTACAATGTCGGAGATGTAGAGGCAATACAGTCAAATAGCCACTTAATATTTACTTTACAGTGTAAAACATGATCAAAATGATCATGCCGAGGTCTTATCTGTTTGAATAATGTAATCTTAAGCTGCTGTCAAGTGCGCTTCTCCCCCGCGGGATTGCACCTAAATGAAATAAATAGTTACCATTCAAGCAGTTTTCCTCTGTAATATTATTGTGATCGCAAAGGACTCCATTTAAACTTACGCAGCAGTGTTGCACTTCTTTCTAAAAACGTGTTGAAACTCGCCATATGAGCGCATTAGTAGGAGGTATATTAAGTATTTCCAATCGAGGTTGGTGACTTCCCCGTTGCCATGGTGACTCGTCGAATCGGGGCTCCATTGATGCTGGCTTTTTATAGTTGTGGTGCACGCGCTCAACCCTAGGTGGAACTCCTCTGAGTTGATCAACTTAACTCAAAACCGGTGTTGTGGAACCGAAATCCCAGAGTTTTCTATCTCAGTGAAGATCAACTCAGCGTTTAGGATTAAACTCAGAGGTTGTTAAACCTGCTTTGTGAAACGGACCCCAGGTATAACACAGATAGATAACATAGATAGATAGTATAGAGAGGACATTTGATGATTGTATTTTATCATCTCTAACTAATCCTTACCTCTTCTCAACAGACTGATTTCCATCTTTAAAGTGAACAGGTTTATCCATAGAGTGGTCACTCTTCATGGAGACACAGCTGGGTCCAGGGGAGTCTGCTCTCTCCTGCTGCTCTGGGCTTCAACACAACACACACACAGCTTTTACTCAGACTCATGATGGTGTGATGATATATCACTGCTGAGCTCTGAGATGGACAACAGTCACACACAGTTAGAGATCCTCTTCTTACCTCTTAGCTCTGCTGTGGCGGCCATGTTCCCCAGACAGAGTGGTTTCAGAGGGAGGACCCCCCTCCTCTGTCTCCTCATCCATAGTAGACTGGACACCTGACACACACACTATAGTGGACACACACACACACACACACACACACACACACACACACACACGGCTGTGTAGAGTAAAGTGCTTCCTGGTAATAACAGGACGCTATAATAAACAAAAGACAGAAGTCACATCTCTACAGAAACTCAACAGCATTTCTAAAAGGTTGGAAACTAACGGACGTAAAAGAGTTGAAAGGGTTAAAGAGTGAGGAAGTCAACGTTTAGTGTTTAAAACCAGAGAAAGCAGCTGAATGTTGGAGTCTGTAATATAAGGCCTCTAAGTGTCCACATAGAGAGTATATGGAGAATATTAGACAGTAAAAGTAGAAACTCCACACGAACTTTATTTCCGTTGAAAGGCTGTGAAAGTGAAAGTAAAAAAAACGGACCCAAATGGCGCTAGGGCGTGTTCACACCTGGCGTTTTGTGTGATAGGGAAAAGTTGAGCCGACCGTTTATTCAATAAAAAAAAAAGCTGGCAGCGCCAGAGCGTCTTTTCTATCGCCTAGCAACGAACCCACTCTAGACCCGACGTTACTCACCTGTATACGTGTCTACAAAATGGCAAGAAACAGGCGATTGGCACTTGCATTGGCCCTAGCTGAGGCGGAGGAGGAGGATCGTGTACCTGCACGTTTGTGGGTGCACAATATCACTCGGGGAAGGCAGCAGCAAGGTGCCTACCATAATTTAGTCCAGGAGCTTCGTTTCGATGATGCGCGATTTGCGGCTTACTTTAGACTGAACAAATGTCAGTTTGAACAGCTGTTGCGGATCGTTGCGCCGTCCATCACGAAGCTGGACACCAAGTTCAGACAGGCCATTAGTCCAGAAGAACGGCTCTGCATTTGTCTACGGTGAGTTGTACTTTCTAACTTCCCTCTTTGATCTAGCCTACCATGCCATGATTATAGTGAAGTCAGTATCATTTTACAAGCTGCCCAAAACGTTACAGTAGCCTATAGGCCTAACGTCAAATCTGAAATGCACAGTCTAGATTTACAAGGGCATTTAAAATGTAAGTTAATTAAATATTTGGATACATTGTCATGCATTTAGTCTTTAAAATGTAAGTGAAATCATTATATGAATATATGATCAAGTACATACAATTAAACAGAATTGCTTTTACTGTACAGTGTGGTAACTCGGGGGGTAGAGGAGGCTCAAGGTAAAGACACCAGGCAGGAAGTGAGGGTCCAAAGCCTCAAACGGCGGTTTATTGCTCACAACAAAAAGGATTGTTTCAATACAAGGTCAAGTGTCCGCCGTGCGGCTCACTCTCGGTCCTCGCCGTCGTCCTCTCTTCCACTCGACTCTCTCCCCTTCTGTCGGTCGGTGGCTGCCTTTTAACACCTGGGTGCCGGTTACCCAGGTGTTCCTCGTTGGGCCGATTAGGGCCCTCAGGAGGCCGGGATTTGTCGCCAGCTACTGGCCACCGGCGGTATATACCGGCCTCTACTCTCCCGAATAGGGGGCGTGGTCGCGGAGCGATGCCACAACAGGTACTTGGCAACAGGTGATTCCTTCAGATCTGTTGCCTTTGGCTTCAGGGTGGGTGCCAGCACTGTGGCTGGAATAGTGCATGAGGTGTGTGCAGCGATATGGACCTCACTCCTGGCTGATTACATGCCCAGGCCAGATGCAGCAGAGTGGAGGAAGATAGCTGCTGAGTTCAGCCACCTTGCTTTTCCCAACTGCCTTGGTGCAATGGATGGGAAACACGTAGTCATCGAAGCTCCTCCATCCAGCGGTTCTTTGTATTACAACTACAAAGGAACATTTTCCATCGTGCTCCTTGCAGTAGTTGATGCAAAGTACCGATTCAGGGTGGTGGATATCGGTGCCTATGGCAGGAACAGCGATGGGGGCACACTGTCAGCCTCGGCCTTTGGTACTGCCCTGCGTCAGAACACCCTGGGGATTCCTGCAGACTCCCCATTCCCAGGCGCAGAACATCTTGGGCCAATGCCACATGTGTTCCTGGCAGATGAGGCATTTCCATTGCGCCGAAACATCATGCGCCCGTACCCAGGCCACAACACTGGGGAGAAGAATGTTTTTAATTTTCGTCTTTCCCACGTGCGTAGGATGGTGGAGTGTGCCTTTGGCATTCTAGCATCACAGTGGAGGGTGTATCGGAGGGTGCTGGGCGTGTCTCCTGAGGTGGCGGAGAACATCGTGAAGGCCACCTGCATGCTACACAATTTCTTGCGGTGGGATGGCAACACAGGCCTACCTGGTGGAGCATCAACCGAACCATCGTTAGGCCTTCAGAGTGCACCCCGGTTTGGTACCAACAATGCCACCAGAGATGCAGTGGCTGTGAGAGAGAAATTTGCTGCATATTTCATGTCTCCAGCTGGGCGAGTTCACTGGCAGGATCGCTGAGGCATACCAACAGCTTCTGCAAACCAACAGCTCTTTTAAGAGCTACCCAAAAACCATTAAAGCTATTCCATTCCATCACCATCTAACACTAACACAAACATTTTACAATGTATTATTTTCTGTAATGCAGCTTGACAATTTATCCAGTCGGCTTTTATGAGAATACCACATATGCTGACGTCATGCTACAAAAATCTGAATATACCTCATGTTTCCTCTTGTTGTTTGTCTCTGCAGGTTACAGAGGTTCTGACTGCACTGGAAGATCACCTGAAGACTACAAGCCCACCCTCTGATTCTTTGCCACAGCTCCTCCACCCCATCATGCATACAATGGAGTTATTGACATAATAAAACAGTGTTGACAATCTCAAAATGTTTGAAATAGTGTGATTCATATGGATACTATAATAGGTTGTTAAAAATCTATAAAATATCTTTGGTACAAAATGAAGCAAATACATATATTAGTGTTTTGATTTATTGCGATCACATGAATCAAATAATGTACAAATATTAACATTCATCAGTCATTGGAAACTAATCATTGGAAACATTTGGATGCATATTTAATTCATTTATTTACAGCTATTTCATTCATTATAACTTAACATTTACTAACTATTGATATAAACTATTGGAGTAAAACAAAAAATCCTATTATTATATTATATTATTATATTATTGATATATTACTAACTGTTGTTTACCTATCTATATATGGGAGGCCTGTCAGGCTAAATGGAAGTATTTGAAAAGAGCAGAAAGAAAAAAAAGTGGATCAGAGAGAGGCACCAAACGTCCTTGGAAGTATCTGCGGATCCTGTCTTTCTTGGAACCCCACGTCCAGGACAGAGAAACAACAAGCAATTACTCTGGCCCTCAGGAAACTACAGAGACAGCAGAGCATATATTAAATGCCATATATGAGAGTGGAGGAGAAGGAACAGCAGGAGAGAGTGAGGTAATGATAAGTAGGTTACTATTATTCGCCGAATTCAACATCAAAAAATAGGGTTGGCAACCTCATCCTTACCATTGCCTGTTTGCGAGGCTCAAGCCTTCGCAGTGCAGGGGCAAAACTTAATAAAAATAACTCATGCTCGTCCTGCTCCTTGTCAATAGTCTCCAGCAACCGTTGCTGGTATGGAGACACAGTGCTCTCCTGCGACCTCCTCCTCCATGGGACTCTTGTAGGTCCTGGTGGTGGTGGTGGTGGTGGTGGTGGTGGTGGTGGTGGTGGTGTAGGTTGGCGCCTAGGAATTGCGATGCTGTGCACAGAGTCATCCATTGTAGCCTGTCAGGGACCAGAAAACACAATTAAATAAATTAACCTTCACGGCTCATACCATTACCATACCAGGTGAGACTTGTTAACTTGTTAACAGATATAACCCTTCAGTGTCATAGCATCACAGCAGGCTACTGTCTTAAATCACCTACTGCAATATCCTACAGCTTGAGCTACATTTGACATAATGACTCTTGATTTAACCTACTTATCATTACCTCACTCTCTCCTGCTGTTCCTTCTCCTCCACTCTCATATATGGCATTCAATATACTCTCTGCTGTCTCTGTAGTTTCCTGAGGGCCAGAGTAGTTACTGGTCGTTTCTCTGTCCTGGACGTGGGGGTCCAAGAAGGACAGGATCCCCAGATACTTCCAAGGACGTTTGTCAATGCCTCCCTCGGATCCACTTTTTTTCTCTCTCTGGTCTTTTCTCTGCCTCCGGTACATGTCCCTCAAATACTTCCACTTAGCCTTACAGGCCTCCCCCATGTAGATAGGTAAACAACAGTTAGCTACGTCTGGGTCTAGGTCTGCTTGTTGTGCACTGTAACTGCTTTTTACTGCTTTATTCACGTTTTTTACATTATCTTTTTGGTTGGAAATAGGTTGAGAGATAACTGGCACAGAGGACACCAGATTAGTAATGCAAAAACATGAATTTTCCCATTCTTTTCCCCACTGACGCCTCCCATAGTGCTCGGGGTGGAGCCGGGTGGAGCGCAGGTAACGTACCGGCACTGTCCATGGGGCTGAATCCGCGAATGACACTTAATGACGACCGTCATAAGCGTTTATAAAGTGTCATGACAAGTGTCATGTCATGATTATGACAGCTTCATGTCAGCCTTATGCACCCGCATTCAACTAAAGTGTTTACCGAACACTTTTATTAACCGTCTCCAACGACATAACCTACCCCTCTAAACAGCTGTGTAAACTACTAACCGGAATAGTTGCAAATACTTGTTATACTTACATGGACATCCGAGGATCAACCCGATCTGCCTCCATATGGACTCCTTGTGGTGGGTGTTGTGGTATAATCTATTCGACATGTCGTATATCTCGACGTGTTCTGTTACTAAAACTATTAGTCGCTCCGTCCACCGGCACTTTTCCGACTGATGTGTCCGCCATTGTTTCTTGTTTTGACAGTTGAGAGGTTCCGTCGTGACGTAGTGTCGACGTTCCGCTTGTAAAAAGTGCCTGACGTCAGGCACTTTTATTCTGACAGTTGAACTTTTTTCTACTTTTTTTACGCTCGGTGCGGGAGAAAAAGGCGCCGAGAGAGGCGTTTAAAAAAACGCCGGGGGCGTTTTCCAAAAGTGCTCTGCTACATAGGAATATAATGTAAAAAGAGTGCTGGCAGAAAGAATAATAACGCCAGGTGTGAACACGGCCCTATTGGATATGTTTAGGGCGTTGTTTTTATTGAAATACATATGAAATACTTTCCTCAATGTTTATTATCGTGTGTGCGTTAAAATCTCCAAGAGAGTTATAAGCGAGTCGTAAACGTATGAGGAAGTCAGCCGTCTTTGTTGTTCAGTGGATTAAGGACGTTTCAGTTCATTAATTAATATTAATTAATATGTTAGTACTTTAATATTAGGACATAGAGGTGTATATGAAGAACAATAGTAAAGTGTAGAGATAGTAGGAAGCCTACCTTTATGTCCTCCGTGTTACAAGATGGAGCCGACGGAGCGACGGGAGAGAGGAAGAGGAGGGGGAGAGAGAGAGAGAGAGAGAGAGAGAGAGAGAGAGAGAGGGGAGGGGAGGGGGGGGGGGGGGGGAGAGAGAGAGGGGGAGAGAGAGAGGAAGAGGAGGGGGGGGAGAGAGGGAGAGGAGAGAGAGAGGGGAGGGGGGGGAGAGAGAGAGAGAGGGGGAGAGAGAGAGGAAGAGGAGGGGGGGAGAGAGAGAGAGGGAGAGAGAGGGGAGGGGGGAGAGGGAGAGAGAGGGGGAGAGAGAGAGGAAGAGGAGGGGGAGAGAGAGAGGAGGGGAGTATCAGTGTCGGACAGTATAGCCATAGATATATATAGAACTAACTAACCCTAACTATATATAGTTCTATATATATATATCTGAGTATAGCCACACTGTTGTATGAGACACGCCCCTTTTTATAGCATTTTAACACTTCTCATATTTCTTATTAATTCTTAATACATGTCATCATGTAAATATGAGCATTCCTTCCACGTGATGTGACCTATTGGCTCAAAATCAGTGCAGGATCATACTTGTTTTATGAGACACAACTCTTACTTTTATTTTTTAAAATCAAATCTTAATATTGTTAATATGTTTTAAATCGGAGCGTCGCGCGCTGCTGCCTACTGGCGCTGAGGAGACGCGGGGCCGCCATCTTGGAGTGGTGATCCGCTCCACTCAGTGTCATTAATTATTTCCACTAAATACGGCCAATAGTGCGCTAATGTTAAATCTTACTTGTGGAAAGTAATCCCGCGATTTCTATTTCCCGCCGTCCGCTCATTCGAGCGGGAATCCGCTGAGCAGCAGCTCGGCGTCCATGTTGTCTTCTCCTGCCCCCCCCCCCCCCACCACTCCAAGATGGCCGCCCAACGGCTCCGCCACAGCAGCCAATGCTGCGTCATGTATAAGATGTCTATGGGGACACGTCACTGAAAACGGGGACTTGTCAGGGAGCTAACTGCTAAAGAGCAGCTTAGCATGGGAGCTAACTGCTAAAGAGCACCTTAGCAGGGGGAGCTAACTGCTAAAGAGCACCTTAGCAGGGGAGCTAACTGCTAAAGAGCACCTTAGCAGGGGAGCTAACTGCTAAAGAGCACCTTAGCAGGGGAGCTAACTGCTAAAGAGCACCTTAGCAGGGGAGCTAACTGCTAAAGAGCACCTTAGCAGGGGAGCTAACTGCTAAAGAGCACCTTAGCAGGGGAGCTAACTGCTAAAGAGCAGCTTAGCAGGGGGAGCTAACTGCTAAAGAGCACCTTAGCAGGGGAGCTAACTGCTAAAGAGCACCTTAGCAGGGGGAGCTAACTGCTAAAGAGCAGTTTAGCAGGGGAGCTAACTGCTAAAGAGCACCTTTAGCATGGGAGCTAACTGCTAAAGAGCACCTTAGCAGGGGGGAGCTAACTGCTAAAGAGCACTTTAGCAGGGGGAGCTAACTGCTAAAGAGCACCTTAGCAGGGGGAGCTAACTGCTAAAGAGCACCTTAGCAGGGGGAGCTAACTGCTAAAGAGGCACCTTATGGACAGCTAACTGCTAAAGAGGCACCTTATGGACAGCTAACAGCTAACTGCTAAAGAGGCACCTTATGGACAGCTAACAGCTAACTGCTAAAGAGGCACCTTATGGACAGCTAACAGCTAACTGCTAAAGAGGCACCTTATGGGCAGCTAACAGCTAACTGCTAAAGAGGCACCTTATGGACAGCTAACTGCTAAAGAGGCACCTTATGGACAGCTAACAGCTAACTGCTAAAGAGGCACCTTATGGACAGCTAACAGCTAACTGCTAAAGAGGCACCTTATGGGCAGCTAACAGCTAACTGCTAAAGAGGAGGCGGTCCGTAACAGGTGGGTTTTGACGGAGGTCAGAGGTCAGAGGCGGTCTCAGAGAGTCTCAGTTGCGGAGGTCGGAGGTCAGGGGTTCCAGAGCTGGGGAGCGACTGAAGGCTCTGCCCCCATAGTGCTGAGGAGGGCAGGGGGCACAGAGAGGTGGATGGAGGAGGAGATGTGCAGGAGGTCAGGTAGGGAGGAGGTTGTGGATGGCCATGTGAACAGGAGGAGGGTGTAGTCGATGCGGTGGGTGACGGGGAGCCGGTGGAGCTGCTGGAGGACAGGGTGGTGCCGTGAGGGGGTCTTAGTGACCATGCGGCCCGCAGAGGTTTGGACCGGTCGGAGTTCACGGAGGGACTCGTGGGGCCGAAGAGGAGAGAGGTGCAGCAGTCCAGACGGGAGGCGGCGAGGCTGTGGACAAGGATGGCGGCGGTGTGGGGGGGGGAGGGAGGGGCGGAGTCTGGTGAGGGAGGGGCGGAGTCTGGTGAGGGAGGGGCGGAGTCTGGTGAGGGAGGGGCGGAGTCTGGTGAGGGAGGGGCGGAGTCTGGGGAGGGAGGGGCGGAGTCTGGTGAGGGAGGGGTGGAGTCTGGTGATGCTGCGGAGATGGAAGTATGCAGTGCGGGTAACGGTGTTGATGTGAGAGTGGAAGGAAAGTGTGCTGTCGAGGATGACACCCAAACTCTGTACCTGGGGGGGGGGGGGGGCTGAGGAGCTGTCGATGGTGAGATATGTATATATATATATATATAAATAAATATATATATATATATATAAATAATCGCAGCACTGACACATTTCAGGTGCTGTGGGGTTTGAGAGTTGTAAAGAGAGTGGAGAGCAGCAGGAGATGTTATAAGTCAACAGGCCAAAAGAAATGCCCCTCCCTCTTTATTCCCTCCCTCCATGTTTCGGCCATTGAGGTGATAATGTGACTGACAGGAAAGATGGATTCCCCAAACCAATCAGGGAAGAGATGCCCTGATTGGTCAGGAATGAGCCTCACATCTAAATGGTGTCCCACAGAGGTGCAGATCTCCTCATGGACCAGCGCTCACTATGAGCTGATGGTAGCACACACCTGCAGCACCTGGAAGGACATTATTCATTCTACAGTGTGGTCACACTGATATGTCCCTATGGACACTCTCTAGGAAACACTCATCACCACATCACCACATCCACACTAGTGCTGCTCATATGGGGGGGGGGGGAAAGTGTTGAGAGAGGGGAGCACGCGTGAGAATGAGTGGTTCCTGAAACCTCCAGACGCCCCCTAGTGGCAGCACATGTATTACAGCTCTAGACGCCCCCTAGCGGCAGCACATGTATTACAGCTCTAGACGCCCCCTAGCGGCAGCACATGTATTACAGCTCCAGACGCCCCCTAGTGGCAGCACATGTATTACAGCTCCAGACGCCCCCTAGTGGCAGCACATGTATTACAGCTCCAGACGCCCCCTAGTGGCAGCACATGTATTACAGCTCCAGACGCCCCCTAGTGGCAGCACATGTATTACAGCTCCAGACGCCCCCTAGTGGCAGCACATGTATTACAGCTCCAGACGCCCCCTAGTGGCAGCACATGTATTTGCAGCTAGGTAGGTCTAGCACTGCTCCGTCGGCTTTCTGGTGCTGGGAACACCAAGTATGTCAGACCAATCACAGCGTGAGGGGCGGAGTCGGAAGCCGGGTTACCATGACGACAGAGTTGCGGCGGTTCCGTGTTAGAGGTAAACAACGGCTGCTGCTGCTGGCGAACGGCTGTCTCTCCACTCGGCTTTGGCCGCGACTCTTCAAGACTTGAAGTTAACATTTTATTTGAGAAAAGAACAAAGAACGGCACTGAAGTCTTTCCTCGAAAAGAAATATGTATTCTGAGTTTTGATTAATGACGTAGTGGGAGCCGTCGCCATGACAACGTCACCTTCTTCGTTGCTCTGATTGGTTGTAGCGCTGTCCTATTGCGTGCAGAGGGAACTTGAAAGACAACCGTTTATCCCACACTGCCAGTGGAGCTGAGCCAGACCCGACATCTTCCTGATGTGGTCTGGACCGCCAGGCTGGACAAGCAGCCTTCGGCTTCGACACTGCGACCCGTTGGCGGCCGATCTCCGAACTGATTACTTTTTGTGAAAATTACATTCCTAATTGGGATTTATCTGTCAGCATTAAACGTTTTGGGCAGCAGAATAAGCACTTATTGACATTAAGTGGTTCACATAAAGGTGCATCTCATAATATTAGAAGATCAGGGAAAAGCTATTTGTTTGTAATTTAATTCAAAAGGTTCCATATAATCTAGATGTAACATAAAGTGATATATTTTAAGCATTATCTTGTGAATGATAATGTAAAATTATTTTGTGACATTTAGTGGTTCACTTATATAAATACAGAGCATGTTTTATTTTTAAGTTACAATGTGGATGACAATGTTAAAGTATTTGGCCTCACAAGGCTACAGTGCTGCTTGAAAGTATGTGAACCTCTTGAGCCTTTTCAAATTTCATTTCATTTAAACATTATTAACTCATTTTCATCAATACCAGTATTTGTTTATATGAAACAACAGATGTCTGTTTATAAATTCCACATTTTTATTTTCCGAAAATCAATTGTTAAAGCAAATGATTTGCCAACTTTTGTATGCAAAAGTAAGTGAAGCCTGAGCTGCATTGCTTAAATGGAGCCGGTAAACACACTCAGGTGGGACACGCAGTGATGAAATGGACCAATGAGAGACACATATCACATATTAAAAATATATAAATATAAACATATCAAAAACCTCTCATATCCAAAGCTTGGATATCAATAGGCTGAAATGTTCTCCACATCAGACATGTGATGCCATCTAGGGGTTAGACAGTACAGAGACAGGTCATTAAGGAGCAGGTAGGGGTTAGACGGTACAGAGACAGGTCATTAAGGAGCAGGTAGGGGTTAGACGGTACAGAGACAGGTCATTAAGGAGCAGGTAGGGGTTAGACAGTACAGAGACAGGTCATTAAGGAGCAGGTAGGGGTTAGACAGTACAGAGACAGGTCATTAAGGAGCAGGTAGGGGTTAGACAGTACAGACAGGTCATTAAGGAGCAGGTAGGGGTTAGACAGTACAGACAGGTCATTAAGGAGCAGGTAGGGGTTAGACAGTACAGAGACAGGTCATTAAGCAGCAGGTAGGGGTTAGACAGTACAGAGACAGGTCATTAAGCAGCAGGTAGGGGTTAGACAGTACAGATACATGTGATGAAGGAGCAGGTAGGGGTTAGACAGTACAGGCATGTGAAGGAGCAGGTAGGGGTTAGACAGTACAGATACATGTGAAGGAGCAGGTAGGGGGCATCTTGCTCTACAGGATGCTACAGGTTTGGGGTTCAAACCCAGTACCTTTTATCTGGGAGTTGAACTCTCGCCACTACACACACACACACACACACCACACACACACACACACACACACACACACACACACACACACACACACTATTTTCCAGAGTGCATCCTGTTATCACCGCGACCATTAGATTATAACGGTACTTTATTAATCCTAATTAAACATATTCCATAGTTCACTATAATCTGCTATCACAGGACAACAGGAAGTGAATAATGGAGACTGTGTGTGTGGGGACCTGTTGGAGGACATGTCTCCAGAGGACTGAGCGGTCCCAGAGCCACCAGTGAGTCCAGGAAGAGCCAGCGGGAGGGACCGAAGACCGGGCCCACGTCAGGGGGCAGGACCCCATAGAGACCTGCTGGGATCCAAGGGGCTGGAAGGACATCCAGGTGTGCTGCTAGGAGAACCAACAGAGAGCTCTGGAGAAACATCTGCTCAGCTTGGAGGATCTCCACTGAACCAACGGGAAGGATCATCCAACCCACCACAACATCCAGTTGGACCCGCTGGTTTCTTCCCATGATGCTTTATGAGCCAACACAACACAACAGTAGTCCTTCCATGCACACAATAAACACCAGGACTCACTAATACAGTAGCAGACGTTACAAACCTCAACAGGTGCACATCTCTTTAACACCTGACCATGTTGTGCTGCCGTGTTCCCAACACACGGATCAATATTCACTTTACATCCTTCACAACATGAACACCAGCAGCTTCTCCACACACCGCATTCATGGATATAATATTCATCTGCTTTAAATCAGCTCACATGTTAGGCTCATCAAAATAAAAACTGATATCTGAGCTCTTCAGGACCAACATGTTGTAAAGATATCAAACACATTGGAGGACAAATTGTATTTTTAGATTCAACATCAATCAATACTTCAAATACATTTCAAATTACAAATTCAATCTTTGTGAAAGCTGCTTAGTTAACTTTATGGAAGATCTTAAAGTCACTTCCTCTCATGGTGAAAAATAAATCAATAGATTAGATAAAGGCAAAGGTTGTAGCTTGCTCATGAATATTCATTTCTCTGATAGAGACGCGACCTGCCACGCGGTAATCAATACAATAATGAACCGATCATCAACAATAGGTAATCAATACAATAATGAACCGATCATCAACAATAGGTAATCAATACACTGAGATAGATATATATATATATATATACTGTATACACACACACACATACATATATATATACACAATCAGGTAATATTTGTGACATGAATAAAGGGGACATATTGACGCTGAGCCTGTTGTTACCATGGTGATGTAGTACTGTAGTATATATACACACACACACATATATATATATATATATATATATATATATATATATATATATATATATCATAACCTGATTATATATTATATATATTTTAATTAATGGATGTGTTAGTTGCGCGCGACATAATTTTTGCTCGTGATGTTTGGCGGTGAGATGCTGATGATCATAAACTACAACCCACACAGAGACACTGAGGAACCAGGACCAAAACCAGACCTGAACCTAAACCCAGGGAGGAGGTCCTCCTGGGTGAATGTGGTCCAGAAGGTGTGGATGTGTGTCAGTGTGTGTGAGGACCCTCCTACACCTGGGGACACTGTGTAGAAGGACAGAGAGCCAGCAGGCCGGTCCACAAACACTCCTACTCTGGTGGGGACAGGGGGGGGGAGACGGATGGATGTTACAATACCGTTGTACCGGACAGAGTAAACACCATCATCATTACAATTAAGACACCAGGACTTGTTGTTGTGTCCAAGCCCGCTGTCATGACCCCCTCCTCTCCTTGTGATTCCTCTGTATGTCACTCCTATAGCAACAGTTCCTCTCCTCTCCACCTCCCAGTAACAGCGGCCAGTCAGACCCTCTCTACACAACACCTGGGGCCAGGAGTCAAATCTCTCTGGGTGGTCAGGATGAGACTGATCCTCTTCAACCTCCATCACCTCCATGTGGTCCTCAGACAGAGAGAGACGTCTCCCGGCTGTGTTTGGGTCCAGTGTGAGTCCACAGGCATCTGAGGGGAGAACAAGACATGATTAGGGGCTGAAGGTCCATTCCCGGTTTTCCGGTCCGGTGCCACCCCCCCCTCCCCCCCCCCATCGGTCGTAGGTCCGGGGGGGGTTACGATCGTAACTCGCTCGTCTTTAAAACCAGTGAAAGTTGACATGCTGGTTTTCCTAGCAACAAATCGGTGAGCTCCGTGTCTAAAGGTTAGACATGTTGAAGAGGTAAAGCACAGATTTGTTTGCTTTATTGTTGTAATCTGCGTTTTAAATAAATCTGATATTGTTTATTATGAAACAGATTGATTTATTGCTTGTGTTTGTTGAAAAATACATGAGAAGAGGACCTTGAAAAAATAATCGCATATTAAATCGCAATCGCAATATTGAGGGGAAGAAATTGCAATTAGATTATTTTCCAAAATCGTTCAGCCCTAGCCTAGAACTCCAGACGCCCCCTAGCGGCAGCAAATGTATTTGCCAGCTAGGTGGGTCAGCACGGCTCCGTCGGCTTTTTGGTGCTGGAAACACCAAGTGTGTCTTGTATGTCTGGCCAATCACAGCGTGAGGGGCGGAGTCGGAAGCCGGGTTACCATGACGACAGAGTTGCGACGGTTCCGTGTTAGAGGTAAACAATGGCTGCTGCTGCTGGCGAACGGCTGTCTCTCCACTCGGCTTTGGCCGACTCTTCAAGACTTGAAGTTAACATTTTATTTGAGAAAAGAACAAAGAACGGCACTGAAGTCTCTCCTCGAAAATAAATATGTATTCGGAGTTTTGATTAATTACGTAGTCAGAGCCGTCGCCATGACAACGTCACCTTCTTCGTTGCTCTGATTGGTTGTAGCGCTATCCTATTGCGTGCAGAGGGAACTTGAAAGACAACCGTTTATCCCACACTGCCAGTGGAGCTGAGCCAGACCTTACATCTTTCTGATGTAGGTCTGGCTTGCCAGGCTAGTTCAGCCCTAGTGGACACCTAGTGGTCTCATCCGGTACAGCGGTCCGGTGGCTTCACATCCAACCGCTTGGACTGTTTATACACCGACCGTACCATAGAACTGGTTCATACATACTATACATACATGTACATGTACACATACATACGTACACATACAGGCTGGAAATGAAGTGTTCATACCATAGAACTGGTTCATACATACTATACATACATGTACATGTACACATACATACGTACACATACAGGCTGGAAATGAAGTGTTCATACCATAGAACTGGTTCATACATACTATACATACATGTACATGTACACATACATACGTACACATACAGGCTGGAAATGAAGTGTTCATACCATAGAACTGGTTCATACATACTATACATACATGTACACATACATACGTACACATACAGGCTGGAAATGAAGTGTTCTTCAGGAATTGAAGGTTTTCTCGTTATCATTATTATAATTATAATTATTATCAAAAACAGCATCACCCCTAATAGAAATAATAGTATTCTAGTTCAAATCTAATATGAAATTCATGTATCATTAATCACGTTATTATAATTATGTTATGTCTAATATAATAACATGCATTAAATCGTAACAATAATAATAGCAACAATTATATTATTATTTTATTATCATGTTCTGAATATAAAATACACATAAATACTATGATTAATAATGTTAGTTATAGCATAATTATGTTCTTGTCAAATATACTACTATTACTACTACAAATAATAATAATAATAATAATAATAATAATAATAATAATAATAGTAATAATACTCATAATAACAAACAATGTTAATTATTAAAAAAATATTATTTATAATAGTAAATAGGCCTTATAATAAGGTTGATGATAATAACAATAACAATCATTTTTATAATAGAATACACATTAATAACTATTATTAATATTGTTAGTATCATGCTTATTTTGATACGATTAAGTCTTATAATAATAATAATAATAATAATAATAATAATAATAATAATAATATCTATTGGATGGAGTTATTTTAATGCCCCCTAGTGGAGGTGAGAGTGAGTGCAGGTCAGCTGCAGCGCTGGGGAAGAACCAACGGCAGCAGGATTGAGATATTCAACCGTCTCCATGCGGTGTCCTGTATCTGATATCTAGAAGCACTCACAGTAAAGGGCCCTTTGATTTCCTGTCCACTTCAGGATGGAAAAGGTCTGTTTGGTTCATCTGAGTGGAGAGCAGGTTTTCAATTCAGTCCTAACACACATCTCCTCATCTCCATCATCTCCGCCTCTAGGTGGAAACCACCAAACTGTGAGTGACTTGATGCGCTGCGTTGGAGCTCGCCCTCTACTGGCTCAGAAAACACTTTAAGACCACTACACCGTTTATACACGGACCATTCACTGGGATGCTCACAATATTATTAGAAGATACATGAGGTCTTCATGAGCGGACGACGTCACCTACTGCTGTGTGGATGGATGTGGTGGAATATATGAACTATACACCACATCACATATATAAGCTGCTATGATGTATAGTTCATTAAATAAGCCTTTGTATAAAGTATGTGCTCCTAGAAATAGCTCCCTTCCTCTCTCCAATTAAAAGGGGTTCAGTTAGTAGCATTGGCATCTCCACTGTAGCCAGGAAGTGTGGAGGCCATGCATCTCCTCACTTCTTTCTTGTGCACATCCCTTAGTTGTCTTGCGTCCTTGCAGACATGTCCACTTCCCCCCTTAGTGTAATGCTAATGAACCTGGCCTTGGCCATGGCCAGGTCACTCCCCTCACCTTTTGTCTCCCTTGTTGTTACTGCCCACGATGGGAAAGTGTCCCTCTAAATAGTGAGTGTGTTGTGATCCAACTAAACAGACACTTACATTTCCTTAGAGCTGGTCTCAGCCTCCCCACTCCACCATGCTCCACACTGGGGGGGAAACACAGTGAGAGCAGCATGTTGGCTTTAAACATGGAAACATTCACCTTCATCATCTGCTGGATCATCACTTTCTACACAACATGAGTTACAGTTACACTTCATCTAGCAGGCGGCTGAATCCTTGGAGGAGACATTGTCTCACTGAGTGGTGAGCTGTCCTCTCCATACCTGAGAGTGTCCAGTCTCCAGCCTGGATCCTCCAGTCCAGCAGAGAGCAGCGTAACTCCTGAGTCTCCTGCAGGGTGATTGTAGCTCAGGTCCAGCTCTCTCAGATGGGAGGGGTTGGAGCTCAGAGCTGAGGCCAGAGAAGCACAGCCTTCCTGTGTGACCATGCAGCCAGACAAGCTACACACACACACACACACACACACACACACACACACACACACACACACACACACACACACACACACACACACACACACACACACACACACACACACACACACACACACAAAATGTAATGGATGTAAATCAGTTAAAGGTCTTCTGATGAGGAGCCTTGTGGTGGGACTGTTTGCACATTGAGTCCAACTGACCTGAGAGTCTCCAGTCTACAGTGTGGACTCCCCAGTCCAGCAGAGAGCAGCTTCACTCCTGAATCCTGCAGATCATTGGTACTCAGGTCCAGCTCTCTCAGACTAGAGGAGTTGGAGCTGAGAACTGAGGCCAGAGCTTCACAGCCTCTCTCTGACAGATGACAGCCATTCAGCCTTTCATGAACAATAGATACAAACATGTTAGATTCATACACTTTTCACATTTTCAACATATACATTTGTATAAAGCAAAGCTAAATAATTAACATAAATTCTCACTTCTTCATTCATTTAAATCAACTCCTACATGTAGACCCTGTAATGTCCAGTAAACTGTTATTTAATGTCATCTTACTGAACACACCAAGTCATGGATTTGACTTTCAAATACAAAACAGACGATAGTTAATTATTGCTATTAGTGAACCTACAGAGATGTTTTGTATATTATTATAACTTTTATATTCTAGTATTATGTATATTGTGTTGTGTGTATTGTAATACATGTTATTAGTGAACCTACAGAGATGTTTTGTATATTATTATAACTTTTATATTCTAGTATTATGTATATTGTGTTGTGTGTATTGTAATACATGTTATTAGTGAACCTACAGAGATGTTTTGTATATTATTATAACTTTTATATTCTAGTATTATGTATATTGTGTTGTGTGTATTGTAATACATGTTATTAGTGAACCTACAGAGATGTTTTGTATATTATTATAACTTTTATATTCTAGTATTATGTATATTGTGTTGTGTGTATTGTAATACATGTTATTAGTGAACCTACAGAGATGTTTTGTATATTATTATAACTTTTATATTCTAGTATTATGTATATTGTGTTGTGTGTATTGTAATACATGTTATTAGTGAACCTACAGAGATGTTTTGTATATTATTATAACTTTTATATTCTAGTATTATGTATATTGTGTTGTGTGTATTGTAATACATGTTATTAGTGAACCTACAGAGATGTTTTGTATATTATTATAACTTTTATATTCTAGTATTATGTATATTGTGTTGTGTGTATTGTAATACACGTTATTAGTGAACCTACAGAGATGTTTTGTATATTATTATGACTTTTATATTCTAGTATTATGTATATTGTATTGTGTGTATTGTAATACATGTTATTAGTGAACCTACAGAGATGTTTTGGAGGCTTTGACCACTGGCAGCAGCCTCAGAAGAGCCTCCTCTGAAGCAGAGTATTTCTTCAGGTCAAACACATCCAGCTCCTCTTCTGATGTCAGTAAGATGAAGACCAGAGCTGACCACTGACCAGGGGAGAGAGATGCTCTGGAGAGACTTCCTGATGTCAGGTACTGTTGGATCTCCTCCACTAGAGAACGGTCCTTCAGCTCATTCAGACAGTGGAACAGATTGATGCTTCTCTCAGGAGAGAGATTTCCACTCATCTTCTCCTTGATGTAGCTGACTGTTCCCTGATTGGTCAGTGAGCTACTTCCTGTCTGTCCCAGCAGGCCTTGTAGGGGAATCTGATTGGTCTCCAGAGAGAGGCCCAGGAGGAAGCGGAGGAACAAGTCCAGGTGTCCGTTCTCACTCAGTAAGGCCTTGTCCACAGCACTCTGGTAGAGGAGGTCATCTTCCCCAGAGGTTGGTTGTTCTGGTGAGAGCAGATTGACACCAGTGTTTCTGAAGGACAGAAAGACATGAAGGGCAGCCAGAAACTCCTGAAAGCTCAGATGGACAAAGCAGAAGACCTTGTCCTGGTACAGCCCACACTCCTCTTTAAAGATCTGGGTGAACACTCCTGAGTACACTGAGGCGGCTCTGATATCGATGCCACACTCCTCCAGGTCTGCCTGGTAGAAGATCAGGTTGCCTTTCTCCAGCTGGTTAAAAGCCAGTTTTCCCAGAGAAACAATGATCTCCTTGCTCTCTGAACTCCAGTGTGGATCTGCTTCAGCTCTCCCATGATACTTCCTGTCCGCCTGTATGGACTGAACCCTCAGGAAGTGGATGTACATCTGAGTCACAGTGTTGGGCATCTCTTCTCCTCTCTGGGATGTTGTGAAGAAGTCCTCCATAACTGTAGCAGAGATCCAACAGAAGACTGGGATGTGACACATGATGTGGAGGCTTCGTGATTTCTTGACGTGGGAGATGATTTTCCTGGCCAGCGTCTTCTTTCTGAATCTCTTCCTGAAGTATTCCTCCTTCTGTGGGTCGGTGAAGCCTCTCACCTCTGTCACCATGCCAACACACTCAGCAGGGATCTGATTGGCTGCCCCAGGGCGTGTGGTTATCCAGATGCGGGCGGAGGGAAGCAGGTCGCCCCTGATGAGGTTTGTCAGCAGCACGTCCACCGAGGTCGGCGCTGTGACATCAGTCCAGATCTGGTTCTTCTGGAAGTCCAGAGGAAGTCGACACTCATCCAGACCATCCAAGATGAAGACAACTTGGAACCGCTCGTATCTGCAGATTCCTGCTTCTTTGGTCTCAATAAAGAAGTGATGAAGAAGTCCCACCAAGCTGAACTCTTTCCCTTCCAGTAAATTCAGCTCTCTGAAAGTGAAGGGAAATGTGAAGTCTATGTCCTGGTTGGCTTTGCCTTCAGCCCAGTCCAGAGTGAACTTGTGTGTTAAGATGGTTTTACCGATGCCGGCCACTCCAGTTGTCATTATCGTTCTGATTGGTTGATCTTGTCCAGGTAAGGGTTTCAAGATGTCTTCACATTTGATTGGCGTTTCCTCCTTGGCTGGTTTCCTGGAAGCTGTTTCAATCAGTCTGACCTCATGTTCCTGGTTGACGTCTCCACTGCCTCCCTCTGTGATGAAGATCTCTGTGTAGATCTCATTCAGATCTGTTGCTTGTCCTGCTTTAGGGACTCCTTCAAACACATGCTGGGTCTTCTCCTTCAGATGAGACTTGAGTTTTGGTTGGCACTTGGCAGCAAAATGTTCTGAATGAAGAAACAACAGAAGTCATCAGTCAGGATGTTAATGTGAGCGGCTCCAACTCGTTTTTTGCTGATATGTTTCAAAATAAGAGTCTCTTACTGCTGCTCTGCAGAGAGTCGGCCAGCTCCTCCTGCTTCAACTGCTTCAGGCAGAGCACTGTGATGTCTCTAACTCCCTCTATGGCGCGCCTCCTCTGCTCCTCTTCCTCACCATCCACCACCTCCTCCTCCTCCTCCTCCTCCCTCTGACTCTCTGAGCATTGTGGGTAATCTGGGAAGTGACCCCTCCAGAGCTTCTTCAGCTCCTTGTCTAGAAAAGCGTGTGCGTCCTCCTCAGCCCTCTGCAGCAGAACAAACATCAATGAGAACTTGACTCTGAACTCACTGAGGACATCAGAAGCATCTGTCCTAGATTCACGTCCCGCTGGTCTACAGAGGGAAGCCTGGAGACCATCAGCACCACAAGAGACGCTTTCTAATGTTCATGTAGAGCTGGAGTCAAATGTCTTGTTGGACCTTTACACACCTGGATCAGCTCTGTTGGATACTGCTGTACAGACTGAGCACTGGTAACCTTTGACCTCTCCTGGTGTCGTCTGTGGAGAACACACACACACACACACACACACACACACACACACACACACACACACTTGTAAAGACTGCTTAATGGGGAGTCTGAAGGTCCAGAACTATTTAGTTTCTCCTGACTTGTTACGTCTGATAAGTACAGTCTGATGTTCTGGTCTGTTTTCTGATCTGTTTGAAGCTCCTCCCTCTTCTTACTCGAGGGGCGTCCATCTTTAAATTGAGGAGATGATTCATAGGGCTGAGCCGACTATTTCAATATTCTGATATAAGTTCATTTGCTCGGTGTTCGAATCTCAATTCACGATTCGAATGCTTTGTTTACTTTTTAGGAAAAAGACACCTGGGGGGTATTGCACAAAACTAGGATAAGGGATTAAGCCGGGATATGTTTACGGATTTAGGTTATCCTGGCTACATTTTAGCTTCAAGTCGGTTGCATGAAAGCGGCTCAAACTTATCCCGGCTGAGTTACCATGGTGATTTATTCTCCGCGGCTAGCCTGCTCCCGACCAGGCTTAAAGCCAGGCTAAGCTTAATCCTAGTGATTCACCTGTATTTACACCGTCAATCCTGTGAGGAATTAATGTGTTTTACAGCATGTGCATGGTCTTTCTAAGTATGTTGCATCATTTTAATTATCCCGAATTACAATATTACATATATAGTCATTTCTCATTTCATTTAAATCTGTTGGCTGTTTTTTATATTGATTCAAGTGTTATTACTCAGGCCAACACAGTTAAAGTCTATATTTTTTCATACTATGACACATTTACGTTTGTGTTTATGAAAGTCCGCCTTTATTACGCAACTGCAGCGCATTTGGAAATGTCAACAAACAGATGAGCGCAACGCTTATGTCATATGTATAAAATGTATTTTAATCACACAGTCGAACCTTTGCAACATGTGAAACAGCCCATTGGCTACCATGCATAATAAGCTGTTTTACATTTCAAATTTCAAATCGCGCAGACGTCACCGAGTCCGTACCCGAACCCGACCCGGCCCGTCGGGTCCCCTTGGGTCCCTTGGGTCCCTTGGGTCCCGTCGGGTATCCAATAAGGAGCTGTTCAGCGGCCGTGACGTATGAAACGCCATGTTCCGATCGGTGATTCTGTGAGCGATCGCGAGGTCTATTCTAGCTTCACCTGACGTGACTTAGCCGGGCCTATTTATCCTGGCTTGGCAATCGTGCAACCGAATAAGCCAGGATACCGCTGAGCAGAATAGTCCAAGCCGCGCTTACTCAATTATCCTATCCTAGTTTTGTGCAATACCACACTGCTGTCCAGTATGAGAATCTGATAGACTTCAAACTAACTGGTTGTAAAAGGCCTAATAATAATAATAATAATAATAATAATAATAACAATAATAATAATAATAATAACAATAATAATAATAATAATAATAATAATAATACTATTTATTAAATGTTCTAGGGTTCTCCATAATATCTTGTTTCCATGGTGATGCTCCCACTAGTCAGTTGCGGCCATTCAACTATTGTATTTTATCATCTCTAACTAATCCTTACCTCTTCTCAACAGACTGATTTCCATCTTTAAAGTTAACAGGTTTATCCATAGACCGGTCACTCTTCATGGAGACACAGCTGGGTCCAGGGGAGTCTGCTCTCTCCTGCTGGACTCTTCTAGAAATACAAGAAGCAGATTATTCTACGTTTCAGAAGGGTTTTAATAATAAACTTGGCTATTTAGCAGCTATTTCAATGTTTAAATGAGGTCAAAAGATACCACAAACACTATACCTACTAATAGTAACAGGTTGGTCATTTAATAAACATGAATAGAACAGGTTGCAATGTGTTTTCCTTTTATGATAATCCGTCTCCCTCAATAGCGCCTGTGTGATTTCTCCTCAGGTGAATAGCGCCAGTCCTGCTGTGCATTTTCATCAAAACTTTGCACAATGTTCAAACCACTTATTAGCTTTGTGATAACTAGAAGTGGCCGACTCTCACACTATGGCAGCCGTGTGTCTTCAGAAACTTGTAGGCTACACTGAAGCTCTGCAGTAACAGAGTCGGACTCGGACAGATGAGTGGATCTGAAAGCCACTGACGTCCCGCAGCAACCCCACATGATATTGTAGTTTTGCGTTATTAAAATAACACTGTAGAAATAAAATGGAAAAACAGAAAAAGATGAGTTGAAGCTGGCCCCCCATGTTATTCAAAAATTATTAAAAACACTGCTATTCGTTTGTGCCGGTTTGTGCCGTAAAAATTATCGTTTGTGCTGTTAAGGTGACGTCACTCAGCCCCCTATACTTGTCCACATTTCCCCAAAATAGTCTCAATCGTTTGTGTTACGTTTGTGCTGATTTGTGCCGTTAAAAGAAACATTTGTGCTACTTCGGTTTTTAAGTTATCAGGATTTATTTGTTACACGCGTGACGTCACCCAGCCCCCCATACTTGTCCAAATCTCACCAAAATGGTCTCAATCGTTAGTGCTACGTTTGTGCTGATTTGTGCTGTTAAAAGAAACATTTGTGCTACTTCGGTTTTCACGTTAGCAGGCTTTATTCACCACAGCTGATAAATTCATAGCCAAATAATATCAACCGTGACCGCGATAGCCTATGTCAAGGGAAAGAGGCGGTGGTTTAAAAAAAGTCTTTCGACCGCTTATTTAGGTTCATTCGTTGCTTTCAATGGTTTATTCGTTTGCCAGTATATTTTCCTTTTTTCCTTTTTTGAAATCGCGAGTGCTTGGAATTGTTTGGAAGCGGGTCGAGCTGATCTCGCCTTCTGTACCCACGGCCGAACGAAGAACAGCCGAGACAGCATCAATGTAATAAGATTCTTTATCAGCTTTGGCTCTTGCCTTTCCATTCTGATGTCTACATCATACCAAAAAGACAATAAAGAAAATCTTGATAATGCACCTGTCTGATTTGTATTAAGTTCACAATACAGTTAGTTAATGTACCTACTATTTTAATATTGCCCCTTACCTATGGCATGTGGCTTTAACCACACAAGTAATTATTACGATGTAATGTATTCAATTACAGTAAACTATTGATCTTTAACACATGGAAAATTGAAGGTGTGTACAGTATATTAGGACCATGAACATGAAAGGAATCTTAATGAGAGTCCTTGTTTCTATGGGGACATGAAGTGATGCGTACCTACATACAGGAGAAATAAACCTATTTTACCAGACTGCACTGTGTAGACTTGCTGTGTATTGTGCAAAGACAACCACCTGATCGATAAGCTACTCTTGTATGCAAATTAGTTTATTCTTAACACATCAAGGTAGGCCTACGTTAGACAACCAAGTTATCAGCAGTAGCAACATAGAGTTGGGCCTCTAATCGCGGACACAGGCTATCGTGGTCACGGTTGATATTATTTGGCTATGAATTTATCAACTGTGGTGAATAAAGCCTGCTAACGTGAAAACCGAAGTAGCACAAATGTTTCTTTTAACAGCACAAATCAGCACAAACGTATCACTAACGATTGAGACTATTTTGGGGAAATTTGGACAAGTATGGGGGGCTGAGTGACGTCACTGGCCAGAAAATGTAAAGTTTAATTACTTAAAACCCTTAACAGCACAAACGATAATTTTTACGGCACAAACGAATAACAGTGTTTTTAATATTTTTTGAATATCATGGGGGGCCAGCTTCACGCAGGTGTTGATAAAAACGTGATTCTGCAGCAGTGGTGTCCGCCGGCTACCATTCAGGCAGGGAAAGATTTGCACTATGAAGTGACTTTTTATCTTTTTTTCTCTCCGATTATTGCTCCCCTAATATTACCAATATATGGATTATCTATCGACCAGCCGCTCTTCATGGAGACACGGCCGGGTACAGAGTCTGCTCTCTGGACTCTTCTACAGAAACAATGACAACCATCTGGACATGTGGAGGCTTGGCTGTTGTATTCTCATCATCATGTAGCCCAGCGATGGACTGAAACATGTCCTTCCTCTAATGTACATTCACTACTTTCTCTTGGAGAAGGCTGTTTGTGTCATTCATTACAGTAATGTCTGCGTGTGTGATGAGGTGACTGTGAGGTGGAAGGTGTGCTGACTGTTGGGGAGGACTTAAGAGAAAGAGAGACAGGGGGTCAAGAGCTGAGGACCACTGGGTCCACACAGACTATATCCTTTCATCTGCTGCAGACCACAGAAGAGTTCTGCCTTCAAGTGATAGCTGTGTGTGTGTGTGTGTGTGTGTGTGTGTGTGTGTGTGTGTGTGTGTGTGTGTGTGTGTGTGGGCTCGGTGATTGGCATGTTAAAGTTTCCAATTGTATTAGTGGCAATATTTGAGTTTGTATTGATAATATATATTTATATATGTGACCGGTATAACACAGATAGATAACACAGATAGTATAGAGAGAGGACATTCGATGATTGTATTTTATCATCTCTAACTAATCCTTACCTCTTCTCAACAGACTGATTTCCATCTTTAAAGTTCCAAGGTTCATACATAGAGCGGTCACTCTTCATGGAGACACAGCTGGGTCCAGGGGAGTCTGCTCTCTCCTGCTGCTCTGGGCTTCAACACAACACACACACAGCTTTTACTCAGACTAATGATGGTGTGATGATATATCACTGCTGAGCTCTGAGATGGACAACAGTCACACACAGTTAGAGATCCTCTTCTTACCTCTTCTCCTTCTTCCTCCTCTTAGCTCTGCTGTGGCGGCCATGTTCCCCAGACAGAGTGGTTTTAGAGGGAGGACCCCCCTCCTCTGTCTCCTCATCCATAGTAGACTGGACACCTGGACACACACACTATAGTGGACACACACACACACACACACACACACACACACACACACACACACACACACACACACACACACACACACACACACACGGCTGTGTAGAGTGAAGTGCTTCCTGGTAATAACAGGACGCTATAATAAATGTAATGTGGCTCTGGGATCTCCAAAAGACAGAAGTCACATCTCTACAGAAACTCAACAGCATTTCTAAAAGGTTGGAAACTAACGGACGTAAAAGAGTTGAAAGGGTTAAAGAGTGAGGAAGTCAACGTTTAGTGTTTAAAACCAGAGAAAGCAGCTGAATGTTGGAGTCTGTAATATAAGGCCTCTAAGTGTCCACATAGAGAGTATATGGACAATATTAGACAGTAAAAGTAGAAACTCAACACGAACTTTATTTCCGTTGAAAGGCTGTGAAAGTGAAAGTAAAACGGAACCAGATGGCGAACTATTGGATATGTTTAGGGCGTTGTTTTTATTTAAATACATATGAAATACTTTCCTCAATGTTTATCGTGTGTGCGTTAAAATCTCCAAGAGAGTTATAAGCGAGTCGTAAACGTATGAGGAAGTCCGCCGTCTTTGTTGTTCAGTGGATTAAGGACGTTTCAGTTCATTAATTAATATTAATTAATATGTTAGTACTTTAATATTAGGGCATAGAGGTGTATATGAAGAACAATAGTAAAGTGTAGAGATAGTAGGAAGCCTACCTTTATGTCCTCCGTGTTACAAGATGGAGCCGACGGAGTGACGGGAGAGAGGAGGGGAGGGGGGGAGAGAGGGGAGAGGGGGGGGGAGAGAGAGAGAGAGAGAGAGAGGAAGAGGGAGAGAGAGAGATTGGCTCAAAGTATAGCCACACTTGTCGTATGAGACACGCCTCTTTTTATAGCATTTTAAACACTTCTTATATTTTCTTATTAATTCTTAATACATTTCATCATGTAAATATGAGCATTCCTTCCACGTGATGTGACCTATTGGCTCAAAATCAGTGCAGGATCAAACTTGTTTTATGAGACACAACTCTTACTTTTTTTTTTCTTTCTTTCTTTTAAAATCAAATCTTAATATTGTTAATATGTTTTAAATCGGAGCGTCGCGCGCTGCTGCCTACTGGCGCTGAGGAGACGCGGGGCCGCCATCTTGGAGTGGTGATCCGCTCCACTCAGTGTCATTAATTATTTCCACTAAATACGGCCAATAGTGCGCTAATGTTAAATCTTACTTGTGGAAAGTAATCCCGCGATTTCTATTTCCCGCCGTCCGCTCATTCGAGCGGGAATCCGCTGAGCAGCAGCTCGGCGTCCATGTTGTCTTCTCCTGCCCCTCCCCCCCCACCACTCCAAGATGGCCGCCCAACGGCTCCGCCACAGCAGCCAATGCTGCGTCATGTATAAGATGTCTATGGGGACACGTCACTGAAAACGGGGACTTGTCAGGGAGCTAACTGCTAAAGAGCAGCTTAGCAGGGGAGCTAACTGCTAAAGAGCACCTTAGCAGGGGGAGCTAACTGCTAAAGAGCACCTTAGCAGGGGAGCTAACTGCTAAAGAGCACCTTAGCAGGGGAGCTAACTGCTAAAGAGCAGCTTAGCAGGGGAGCTAACTGCTAAAGAGCACCTTAGCAGGGGAGCTAACTGCTAAAGAGCACCTTAGCAGGGGAGCTAACTGCTAAAGAGCACCTTATGGACAGCAGGGGGAGCTAACTGCTAAAGAGCACCTTAGCAGGGGAGCTAACTACTAAAGAGCACCTTAGCAGGGGAGCTAACTGCTAAAGAGCACCTTAGCAGGGGAGCTAACTGCTAAAGAGCACCTTAGCAGGGGAGCTAACTGCTAAAGAGCAGCTTAGCAGGGGGAGCTAACTGCTAAAGAGCACCTTAGCAGGGGGAGCTAACTGCTAAAGAGCACCTTAGCAGGGGGAGCTAACTGCTAAAGAGGCACCTTAGCAGGGGAGCTAACTGCTAAAGAGCACCTTAGCAGGGGAGCTAACTGCTAAAGAGCACCTTAGCAGGGGAGCTAACTGCTAAAGAGCAGCTTAGCAGGGGGAGCTAACTGCTAAAGAGCACCTTAGCAGGGGGAGCTAACTGCTAAAGAGCACCTTAGCAGGGGGAGCTAACTGCTAAAGAGGCACCTTAGCAGGGGAGCTAACTGCTAAAGAGCACCTTAGCAGGGGGAGCTAACTGCTAAAGAGCACCTTAGCAGGGGGAGCTAACTGCTAAAGAGGCACCTTAGCAGGGGAGCTAACTGCTAAAGAGCACCTTAGCAGGGGAGCTAACTGCTAAAGAGCACCTTAGCAGGGGAGCTAACGCCTCATCGTTCAGACTCCTTAAACCCGTCTGTCCAGTTGGAGAGTGATTCCGGGTGCGGTGATTGATATCAGTCGTGTGTACGCTTGTCTCCTTTTCAGTTCAGTTGATCACATCCTGTGTGTCGGGTGGATCTGCTCCTCCATGGAGACTCTCCTCTCAGGACAGACTCCCATGTAACTAACATCTAACCCCTACCTGACCCCTGACCCCCATACGGTCCTCCATGGAGACTCTTCTCTCAGGACAGACTCCCATGTAACATCTAACCCCTCCCTGACCCCTGACCCCCATACGGTCCTCCATGGAGACTCTTCTCTCAGGACAGACTCCCATGTAACATCTAACCCCTCCCTGACCCCTGACCCCCATACGGTCCTCCAGCCACACATCATGCTGTACATGTTACATGGACCCCAGATAGCCGTCATGTCACCTCTGCTACTGTTGGGGTTTGAGAGTTGTTTGTGAAACAGACATTTTAAAGGTTGATAGTTTCCTGTGTGTCATAGAGGTGAGGTTATATGTGAGTGTGATGATAACATGATGTCAGTCCTAATGGAGGATGAAGACGACCTCATCACACAGACGCATCACAGCTGTCGGTGCGCTGGTGGACCACAGAGAGTCACTGTGCGTTCACATCAGAAGCGAATTGCGCTGCAAAGCGCTTCGGTCGCTCAAAAAGATTTGCTGCGAATATTTTTGTTCGCTTTTGTCGCTCATGACATACAATTAAATTATGCAGACGCATTTAAAGGAGCCGTATGCTTACAGACAGACATATCAAAGAGTGAACTCCACACACTTTGGCCATATTGCAGAGACGGTTTTGCTTGTTGGATAAACGATAGTCGCACATCCCTCGTAACTACGAAGGTGAACCCTCCCGGACTCCGCTATTAACATGAACCGCTCCGCCGGAGGAGCCGCACATCCACACGCACCGGACACCACAATACAAACACACATGTTTTACATTTGATTGCTTTTAAATAAAGTTGTGTGCAGTTATACGGTAAATACGATTATTAAAAGTGTTCATGTCTCCTTCCTGGTCCAGAACCGCTTGGTCCATGCCGTTAATAGGAACGCTTGGTGCGTGTGCTTGTAAACATGATATTTAAGCTGATTATTACGGTGTTGTATTGTCTCTTGGATCGTACAACACCGGGTGCCACAGCCGCCAGTAACTTTTCCGTCGACATTTTACAGTAGGAACCAACAGAGTCCAGTAGGAACCAAAGTGCCGGTGTTCCCCGGGACCCACGCAAGCGGAGAGCGTCTACATTCCCATTGGCTGTCGTGTTTTGCTGCTGAAACGCGTCATAGTAATTTGCATAAAGTTAAACTGTCTTCAACTTTTTTTGGACGCTCTGGACGCTCAACTTTTGCCGCTGGTAGCGTTGGACGCTTGTGACGCTTTGGACGCTCTCGCCCATAGAAAGTGAACGACTTCCGGTGATTTGGACGCTCAATTCGCTTCTGGTGTGAACGCACAGTAACAGATGTAAACACTACAGACAGAATGTATTCATATTATACGACTGCATATGTGATCTATAGTGTGCACATCGTATCCCTAATCACACCTCCAGCTAACGTAACATTAGGATGTGAGTCATCATGAGAACCATATGAATGCATATACTGATGAATACATTACAGTGTGTGTGCATTAGAGACGCGCAGTGCTGTCTCTCCGCCGCTCCCCAGAAATGCTATTCTATATATTGAGTATTGCACATTATGCGTTCATATTTACTGAACATTGCTGTACATAAAGGACTGCTACTGTCCATCCCGCTGAAAACCACTCAACCGGATCAGTGTGGACCTGCGGAGCGCTACAGGAACCACGTGACCGCGCGGCGGCGAGATCAGAGAGTGTGGACACCACAGACATAACATACGCAGCAGACGCCTCACGACGGCTGGAACTGTCTACGGTCGCAACTCTGTCCTTCTACGGCTCTGGAAACAAGTAGCAGAAACAAGAGCACCTTAGCAGGGGAGCTAACTGCTAAAAGCAGCTTAGCAGGGGAGCTAACTGCTAAAGAGGCACCTTAGCAGGGGAGCTAACTGCTAAAGAGCACCTTAGCAGGGGGAGCTAACTGCTAAAGAGGCACCTTAGCAGGGGAGCTAACTGCTAAAGAGCACCTTAGCAGGGGGAGCTAACTGCTAAAGAGCACCTTAGCATGGGAGCTAACTGCTAAAGAGCACCTTAGCATGGGAGCTAACTGCTAAAGAGCACCTTAGCATGGGAGCTAACTGCTAAAGAGCACCTTAGCAGGGGAGCTAACTGCTAAAGAGCACCTTAGCAGGGGGAGCTAACTGCTAAAGAGCACCTTAGCAGGGGAGCTAACTGCTAAAGAGCACCTTAGCAGGGGGAGCTAACTGCTAAAGAGCACCTTAGCAGGGGAGCTAACTGCTAAAGAGCACCTTAGCAGGGGAGCTAACTGCTAAAGAGCAGCTTAGCAGGGGGAGCTAACTGCTAAAGAGCACCTTAGCAGGGGGAGCTAACTGCTAAAGAGCACCTTAGCAGGGGAGCTAACTGCTAAAGAGCACCTTAGCAGGGGGAGCTAACTGCTAAAGAGCACCTTAGCAGGGGAGCTAACTGCTAAAGAGCACCTTAGCAGGGGGAGCTAACTGCTAAAGAGCACCTTAGCAGGGGGAGCTAACTGCTAAAGAGGCACCTTAGCAGGGGAGCTAACTGCTAAAGAGCACCTTAGCAGGGGAGCTAACTGCTAAAGAGCACCTTAGCAGGGGGAGCTAACTGCTAAAGAGGCACCTTAGCAGGGGAGCTAACTGCTAAACAGCACCTTAGCAGGGGAGCTAACTGCTAAAGAGCACCTTAGCAGGGGGAGCTAACTGCTAAAGAGCACCTTAGCAGGGGGAGCTAACTGCTAAAGAGCACCTTAGCAGGGGAGCTAACTGCTAAAGAGCACCTTAGCAGGGGGAGCTAACTGCTAAAGAGGCACCTTAGCAGGGGGAGCTAACTGATAAAGAGCACCTTAGCAGGGGGAGCTAACTGCTAAAGAGCACCTTAGCAGGGGAGCTAACTGCTAAAGAGGCACCTTAGCAGGGGGAGCTAACTGCTAAAGAGGCATCTTAGCAGGGGTAGCTAACTGCTAAAGAGGCACCTTAGCAGGGGAGCTAACTGCTAAAGAGCAGCTTAGCAGGGGAGCTAACTGCTAAAGAGCACCTTAGCATGGGAGCTAACTGCTAAAGAGCACCTTAGCATGGGAGCTAACTGCTAAAGAGCACCTTAGCATGGAAGCTAACTGCTAAAGAGCACCTTAGCATGGGAGCTAACTGCTAAAGAGCACCTTAGCAGGGAGAGCTAACTGCTAAAGAGCACCTTATGGACAGCTAACAGCTAACTGCTAAAGAGCACCTTATGGGCAGCTAACAGCTAACTGCTAAAGAGCACCTTATGGACAGCTAACAGCTAACTGCTAAAGAGGCACCTTATGTGCAGCTAACAGCTAACTGCTAAAGAGCACCTTATGGGCAGCTAACAGCTAACTGCTAAAGAGGCACCTTATGGACAGCTAACAGCTAACTGCTAAAGAGGCACCTTATGGACAGCTAACAGCTAACTGCTAAAGAGGCACCTTATGGACAGCTAACAGCTAACTGCTAAAGAGGCACCTTATGGACAGCTTGATGGAGGTCAGAGGGAGGAGGCGGTCCGGAACAGGTGGGTTTCGATGGAGGTCAGAGGTCAGAGGCGGTCTCAGAGAGTCTCAGTTGCGGAGGTCGGAGGTCAGGGGTTCCAGAGCTGGGGAGCGACTGAAGGCTCCGCCCCCATAGTGCTGAGGAGGGCAGGGGGCACAGAGAGGTGGATGGAGGAGGAGATGTGCAGGAGGTCAGGTAGGGAGGAGGTTGTGGATGGCCATGTGAACAGGAGGAGGGTGTAGTCGATGCGGTGGGTGACGGGGAGCCGGTGGAGCTGCTGGAGGACAGGGTGGTGCCGTGAGGGGGTCTTAGTGACCATGCGGCCCGCAGAGGTTTGGACCGGTCGGAGTTCACGGAGGGACTCGTGGGGCCGAAGAGGAGAGAGGTGCAGCAGTCCAGACGGGAGGCGGCGAGGCTGTGGACAAGGATGGCGGCGGTGTGGGGGGGGAGGGAGGGGCGGAGTCTGGTGAGGGAGGGGCGGAGTCTGGGGAGGGAGGGGCGGAGTCTGGTGAGGGAGGGGCGGAGTCTGGGGAGGGAGGGGCGGAGTCTGGGGAGGGAGGGGCGGAGTCTGGTGAGGGAGGGGCGGAGTCTGGTGAGGGAGGGGCGGAGTCTGGGGAGGGAGGGGCGGAGTCTGGTGAGGGAGGGGCGGAGTCTGGTGAGGGAGGGGCGGAGTCTGGTGATGCTGCGGAGACACATGCAGCACGGCGGCACGGCGCCCCCCCGCCTCCAGGACCCTGAGCTTTTTTCTTCTCCACGGACTCGAAAACTTTATTAGCATGTTAGCCTTGTGACACACATTAAACCAGTAGTAGTAGTAGCAGTAGTAGTAGTGTGTGTGTGTGTGTGTGTGTGTGTGTGTGTGTGTGTGTGTGTGTGTGTGTGTGTAGTTGCATTTGTGTTGATCCAAACTACTATTTGCTACAACTGCGGTTATAAGAAGTTAAAAGAAGGATTACATTTACATTGCGGGCGTTTAGCAGACGCTTTTGTCCAAAGAGACACCCAGTAGCTAAGTTAGCCCATAGCTAGCATACAACACCCAGTAGCTAAGTTAGCCCATAGCTAGCATACAACACCCAGTAGCTAAGTTAGCCCATAGCTAGCATACAACCCCCAGTAGCTAAGTTAGCCCATAGCTAGCATACAACACCCAGTAGCTAAGTTAGCCCATAGCTAGCATACAACACCCAGTAGCTAAGTTAGCCCATAGCTAGCATACAACACCCAGTAGCTAAGTTAGCCCATAGCTAGCATACAACACCCAGTAGCTAAGTTAGCCCATAGCTAGCATACAACCCCCAGTAGCTAAGTTAGCCCATAGCTAGCATACAACACCCAGTAGCTAAGTTAGCCCAGAGCTAGCATACAACACCCAGTAGCTAAGTTAGCCCATAGTTAGCATACAACACCCAGTAGCTAAGTTAGCCCATAGCTAGCATACAACACCCAGTAGCTAAGTTAGCCCATAGCTAGCATACAACACCCAGTAGCTAAGTTAGCCCATAGTTAGCATACAACACCCAGTAGCTAAGTTAGCCCATAGCTAGCATACAACACCCAGTAGCTAAGTTAGCCCATAGTTAGCATACAACAGAGATAAGTAGGAAAATACTGAGCGCAGAATATCAGAGTAAGAGTCAGACATACAAACACACAATAACTTCAAGTTGAATGACAACTTCAGGTTATATGGTTTTAGAAAATATGATATAGTTTTAGAAAATATGATATGGTTTTAGAAAATATGATATAGTTTTAGAAAATATGATATGGTTTTAGAAAATATGATATGGTTTTAGAAAATATGATATGGTTTTAGAAAATATATGATTTTAGAAAATATTATATAGTTTTAGAAAATATGATATGGTTTTCGAAAATATGATATGGTTTTAGAAAATATGATATAGTTTTAGAAAATATGATATGGTTTTAGAAAATATGATATAGTTTTAGAAAATATGATATGGTTTTAGAAAATATGATACGGTTTTAGAAAATATGATATAGTTTTAGAAAATATGATATAGTTTTAGAAAATATGATATGGTTTTAGAAAATATGATATAGTTTTAGAAAATATGATATGGTTTTAGAAAATATGATATGGTTTTAGAAAATATGATATGGTTTTAGAAAATATATGATTTTAGAAAATATGATATAGTTTTAGAAAATATGATATGGTTTTAGAAAATATGATATAGTTTTAGAAAATATGATATAGTTTTAGAAAATATGATATAGTTTTAGAAAATATATGATTATAGAAAATATTATATAGTTTTAGAAAATATGATATGGTTTTCGAAAATATGATATGGTTTTCGAAAATATGATATGGTTTTCGAAAATATGATATGGTTTTCGAAAATATTATATGGTTTTAGAAAATATTATATGGTTTTAGAAAATATTATATGGTTTTAGAAAATATGATATAGTTTTAGAAAATATGATATGGTTTTAGAAAATATGATATGGTTTTAGAAAATATGATATAGTTTTAGAAAATATGATATGGTTTTAGAAAATATGATATGGTTTTAGAAAATATGATATAGTTTTAGAAAATATGATATGGTTTTAGAAAATATTGTATAGTTTTAGAAAATATGATATGGTTTTAGAAAATATGATATGGTTTTAGAAAATATTATATAGTTTTAGAAAATATGATATGGTTTTAGAAAATATGATATGGTTTTAGAAAATATATGGTTTTCGAAAATATTATATAGTTTTCAAAAATATATGGTTTTAAAAAATATGATATGGTTTTAGAAAATATATGGTTTTAGAAAATATTATATAGTTTTCGAAAATATGATATGGTTTTCGAAAATATTATATAGTTTTCGAAAATATGATATGGTTTTAGAAATATATGATATGGTTTTAGAAAATATATGGTTTTAAGGGGGTTGAATCAGTTTTCCCTAAATGTGGGTGGGAAGTAGCAAGCAGCTCACCTGCCATATATTGTTGTACAATATTAATATCTTATTGTGAATGGTCCCCAACTTGAAATGTGAATTATTTTTAAAATCTACATTACAAATGAAGGCCAACATACCTTCCACCTTATTTACCGAACCCAATGTATTCCTCATGGGCAGCACATTGATGAGGTTAGCATGCGTCACGCCATACACTGATTTATCTTTACACACTGTAAGTGTCTAAAGGGTTTTATGGTTTTTTATTTGCATGTTATGTGATGTTATGTTACTGAATCAACCAGATGGCAAAGCAAAGTAATGTTATAAGCAGAGGGGCAGAATAGAAATATTTTGGTTTAGACTACTGATGCATCGGTGTCCCCCATTGTCCCTCATTATCCCCCATTGTCCCCCACAAACGGAGTCTGTCCCACATCTGGTGAATTGGGATGTGGTCCCCCTATGTACGAGGGATGTGAGACATGTGCGGTGTCTGTGTGCTGTGTGCTGCAGTTTGCATGCAGGATGTGAACTCCTTCTCTGCGGTGTGGTTTCATGTTTAGCGGACACTTTGTGCAATCAAATGGTGAATTAATGGTTCATTAATCCTTTAATTAATCCTTTTTTTCTGGGACAAGATGGCCCACCCAATGTTGTACCGGCCGGTCCAAAATACAATTTCTGCCTCGGCTACTGAGCTGATATGGTCAAAACATCACGTGTGATTATTAATAATATGGTTAAACATTTACATTTACACATTTTACCCTTATCAAATAATTACAGCTCCTGCGATTCGGATGTCGATAATATTTGCATTGTTCAGCCCTCCAACCAAAGCAAACGGCTTCCAAGATATCTTACAGATAATGTAACATAATGTCATGTAAAGGATCAAACCCTGTCTGTGTGTGTGTGTGTGTGTGTGTGTGTGTGTGTGTGTGTGTGTGTGTGTGTGTGCGTCTCCTCCGTCCTCCCCCTGGTGGCCAGGAGGTGAACTGCACCGAGTGGATCCACCGCCCCCTAGTGGCTCCTCATGCAATAACAGAGCAACAAAACATGGCTTGGACAAACGGCCTCATATCTTAAGGAGCAGGTAGGGGTTAGACAGTACAGAGACAGGTCATTAAGGAGCAGGTGGGGGTTAGACAGTACAGAGACAGGTCATTAAGGAGCAGGTAGGGGTTAGACAGTACAGAGACAGGTCATTAAGGAGCAGGTAGGGGTTAGACAGTACAGAGACAGGTCATTAAGGAGCAAGTAGGGGTTAGACAGTACAGAGACAGGTCATTAAGGAGCAGGTAGGGGTTAGACAGTACAGAGACAGGTCATTAAGGAGCAGGTGGGGGTTAGACAGTACAGAGACAGGTCATTAAGGAGCAGGTAGGGGTTAGACGGTACAGAGACAGGTCATTAAGGAGCAGGTAGGGGTTAGACAGTACAGAGACAGGTCATTAAGGAGCAGGTAGGGGTTAGACAGTACAGAGACAGGTCATTAAGGAGCAGGTGGGGGTTAGACAGTACAGAGACAGGTCATTAAGGAGCAGGTAGGGGTTAGACAGTATAGAGACAGGTCATTAAGGAGCAGGTAGGGGTTAGACAGTACAGATACATGTGAAGGAGCAGGTAGGGGGCATCTTGCTCTACAGTACCTTTTTACCCAGTACCTTTTAGCTGGGAGTTGAACTCTCGCCACCACACACACACACACACACACACACACACACACACACACACACACACACACACACACACACACACACACACACACACACACACACACACACACACACACACACACACACTATTTTCCAGAGTGCATCCTGTTATCACCGCGACCATTAGATTATAACGGTACTTTATTAATCCTAATTAAACATATTCCATAGTTCACTATAATCTGCTATCACAGGACAACAGGAAGTGAATAATGGAGACTGTGTGTGTGGGGACCTGTTGGAGGACATGTCTCCAGAGGACTGAGCCCCCGGTCCCAGAGCCACCAGTGAGTCCAGGAAGAGCCAGCGGGAGGGACCGAAGACCGGGTCCACGTCAGGGGGCAGGACCCCATAGAGACCTGCTGGGATCCAAGGGGCTGGAAGGACATCCAGGTGTGCTGCTAGGAGAACCAACAGAGAGCTCTGGAGAAACATCTGCTCAGCTTGGAGGATCTCCACTGAACCAACGGGAAGGATCATCCAACCCACCACAACATCCAGTTGGACCCGCTGGTTTCTTCCCATGATGCTTTATGAGCCAACACAACACAACAGTAGTCCTTACATGCACACAATAAACACCAGGACTCACTAATACAGTAGCAGACGTTACAAACCTCAACAGGTGCACATCTCTTTAACACCTGACCGTGTTGTGCTGCCGTGTTCCCAACACACGGATCAATATTCACTTTACATCCTTCACAACACGAACACCAGCAGCTTCTCCACACACCGCATTCATGGATATAATATTCATCTGCTTTAAATCAGCTCACATGTTAGGCTCATCAAAATAAAAACTGATATCTGAGCTCCTCAGGACCAACATGTTGTAAAGATATCAAACACATTGGAGTACAAATTGTATTTTTAGATTCAACATCAATCAATACTTCAAATACATTTCAAATTACAAATTCAATCTTTGTGAAAGCTGCTTAGTTAACTTTATGGAAGATCTTAAAGTCACTTCCTTTCATGGTGAAAAATAAATCAATAGATTTGATAAAGGCAAAGGTTGTAGCTTGCTCATGAATATTCATTTCTCTGATAGAGACGCGACCTGCCACGCGGTAATCAATACAATAATGAACCGATCATCAACAATAGGTAATCAATACAATAATGAACCGATCATCAACAATAGGTAATCAATACAATAATGAACCGATCATCAACAATAGGTAATCAATACAATAATGAACCGATCATCAACAATAGGTAATCAATACAGTAATGAACCGATCATCAACAATAGGTAATCAATACAATAATGAACCGATCATCAACAATAGGAAATCAATACAATAATGAACCGATTATAAACAATAGGTAATCAATACAATAGAGAACCGATCATAAAAAAATAGGTAATCAATACAGATCGATGTCATTTGAATTCTATCGAAGGCATTCATAATATGTGTGTGCTACCTAAATAATCACTAAAAGTAGGTCTGCGCGATCGTAACCCATCCCGGACCCACGACCGACGGGGGGGGGGGGGGGGCACGGACGACACGCCCCCCTCGTCCGACACACACTTAGGCCCAATCCCATTTCTCTTTTTTACCCCTACCCCTCTCTTTCGAGTGCCCCTCGGAACAGAGTGACAAGGGGTAGTGGTTGAACTCTTCCCCTATGAAATGGGACAACCCTTCCAGACCCTGATACGTCACCAGTAGTCGTCGATGGCGTTTTACGTAAACAGACGTGACGAGTTTGTTGCCGGACATTTCACTCAAATGCCGTCTTCAGCTGTGGTAAATAGTGAAAATGTGCTGCTGGGTTATTTTCTAGCGTTATACAATGTACTTTCACTCACAACTCGTCGTTTACACGACGTTCTACTGACATCGTTGTACAAGTTCAAAGCGCCGCACCCTAGGAGACAGAGCTTTTGCCATTGCTGCCCCAACCCTCTGGAACTCCCTCCCCCCAAACATCCGAAACTCAGACTCAATAAACTCATTTAAAAGCCAACTCAAAACTCACCTTTTCAAGAAAGCATATGACCCCTGACCCCACCCATCTTGTTTCCTGTTTTACTTTTTTTCATGTACTGTATATTCTATGCATGTAAAGCGTCTTTGAGTGACCTCCAAAAAAGCGCTATATAAAACCTATCAATTATTATTATTATTATCGTGAATAGCGATTTTTTTTTTTTCCGGAAATGCGTGTTATAACGATCATGGACGTCGTTAGACCTGGGCATTCCCCGGGAATAGCCCCGGAACCCTGTGCCATGAAATAAAAAAATACCCCCCCCCCTCATTTCAATGGCGACGTCCATGATAACGATGCAATTACATATTCCTTTGCAACTGAGATATTCCAACGGATTTAAAAATATTTACATGATTATTGATTGGAAATTCCTCAAGCCCCTCCCTTTCAAGTGTGGTCCTATGGACACTTCATTTCAAGGGCTACATAGCCCTGCGGCGGCCCTAGCCCTTAACCCAAATAAGAATTGGGACAGCCCTACCCCTCACATGAACGCGCAAAAACAAGGGGGAGGGGTAAGGGGTGGAAATGGGATTCAGCATAATCCTATAGTCAGGGGTGCACATAACTGGTACGCAAGTACGCATGCGCGCCCATAATCAGCGATGCGTAACGTCACTTGTGCCACTACAGCGCTTTTGCGTAACTCACCATCAGGTCATCAAAATAAAACTACACGTGTATCTGTACTACTTCTGCGTTTCCCCACCTGCACAAAAAGGCAAACGGAGCCGCAGCGCTGTGTGCTCTGTGCACCGCGCGCACACTGGAGAACTGCGCAAAATCAGCTGATCGCAACGTCCGTTACTGTGAGACATCCGTTACTCGCTCCGTGGCAGTGACGGACTGGACCCCCGCCGCCACCCCCCAAGCCCCCCCGCCGCCGCCGCCCCCCCCCCCCCCCCGTCAACAACTCCACCCGCGGTGGAATCGCCTTTATCATTATCGAAACGACGCTACGTGTGGAGTGCGTACCGAACACCATCTCCTGCTACTCAAATGAGTAACTCACTAAAAAAGTTATGTGCAGCCCTGCCTATAGTCTCTTCTATAGTTATTACCTAAAAACTTTGCAGGGATTGCTCTGTAAATACATTGAAAATATAACTAATGGTCCATATAAAGTGCTGTAAGTTAACTAGGGCTGCCCCCTAATAGTCGGCTTAGTCGAATACGTTTTCATTAGTCAACTCGAGCAAAAAGTAAAACATAAAAATAACAAGGCATGAGCATCGCAAACCGAATACATCCGTGGTCACAACAAGCCCTGATTTAACTCATCGCTGCAGAAATACTGACCAATACACCTGGGCAGGTAGACACCTGGACAGGTAGACACCTGGGCAGGTAGACACCTGGGCAGGTATACACCCGGGCAGGTAGACACCTGGGCAGGTAAACACCTGGGCAGGTAGACACCGCTCGACACGCCACATACCGGTGATCGCGGGTTTAGTTCTCCGTGTCTGATCGCTGTAATTCGGAGCGTGAATATCGGTTGAATATCTAATATCTTTCTAACTAAAACACTTTAGTATTTTTTAAGACGATAGTCGCACATCCCTCGTAACTACGCCGTGAAGGTGAACCCTCCCGGACTCCGCTATTAACATGAACCGCTCCGCCGGAGGAGCCGCACATCCACACGCACCGGACACCAAAATACAAACACACGTTTTACATTTGATTGCTTTTAAATAAAGTTATGTGCAGTTATACGGTAAATACGATTATTAAAAGTGTTGGTCCATGCTGTTAATAGGCGGCCCGCTTTGTGGGCCGCCAATTAACAGCCCTGCCCCCCCCCCCCCCCCCCCCCCCCCGACGACGATATCATCATCCATCGCAAAGTTTTACTAGCCTGGCTAACATCAGACTAAATCACAAATGAGATGTAGTCTGGTGACCACCTCTTCATGTTCCTGTAGAGGAGGCGGTGGCTCCCGATCGTCCAGAGCCGTTTATTGGGCGCTACGAATGTCTATCATAAGCGTCTGTTTGTAGCTCTTAGCCAATCGTATCAATTATAACCGCGGTTACAGCTAGCGTGTGTCCAAGAGAGGGCTACTCTCCTCGGACACATTACCCTGAAGCCCCGTATCAATCCGTACGAACGAACTACAAGCTTCCGTCTGTCGAATAGTACGCGTCATCGTCTTTCCGTCCCTCCTCGTTCTGTGATTGGATATCCACATTTCGCAAATTCTTGCGAGAGGAACCGGTCATAGCCACCAGGCTGTCTGGCAGTTCGACATTTCGAGCGCGCAAGGCAGCATGGGTATACCCGGGCTAATGTTTTACTGTAAACATCATCAACTGCCAATTTAAGGGCCATCGCCCAACCCTAGCTTCTCGGTTCCTCGCGTGCCCGTAATCAAATGTTTCAAGTGGGTTTGTTGTTTCTTTCTTCTTTTCTACTTTTCTTCTTCTACAAGAGCCAATTAATATGCTCATCGCTCACGATGTTTGGCGGTGAGATGATGATGATCATAAACTACAACCCACACAGAGACACTGAGGAACCAAAATATAACATAAACCCAGGGAGGAGGTCCTCCTGGGTGAATGTGGTGCAGAAGGTGTGGAGGTGTGTCAGTGTGTGTGAGGACCCTCCTACACCTGGGGACACTCTGTAGAAGGACAGAGAGCCAGCAGGCCGGTCCACATACACTCCTACTCTGGTGGAGACAGAGGGGGGGAGAGGGATGTCTGTTATACTACCGTTGTACCGGACAGAGTAAACACTATTATCATTACAATAAAGACTCCAGGACTTGTTGTTCCATCCAAGCCTGCTATCATGACCCTCTCCTCTCCTTGTGATTCCTCTGTATGTCACTCCTATAGTAACACCTTTTCTCCACTCCACCTCCCAGTAACAGCGGCCAGTCAGACCCTCTCTACACAACACCTGGTACCAGTAGTCAAATCTCTCTGGGTGGTCAGGATGAGACTGATCCTCTCCAACCAGCTTCACCTCCCTGTGGTCCTCAGACAGAGAGAGACGTCTGTGGGCTGTGTTTGGGTCCAGTGTGAGTCCACAGGCATCTGAGGGGAGAACAAGACATGATTAGGGGCTGAAGGTCCATTCCCGGTTTTCCGGTCCGGTCCGGTGCACCGGCCTAAACCGGTTTGATGTGATGCAAACCGGCTGAACCGGCATTTGTCCTGAAGAGACCGATCCAAAAGTCTCCCAGATCCAACTTGTATTGTGTAAAGCCTAATTTATACTCCTGCGTAAAGTGCTCTACGTCGGTTACGTCGTCTCCGTCGTCTCCGGCTGCATGAAATATTTTTTAAGTGTCCGTCACTCCGTCAACGGACAACGGAGGCGGCGAGGGCTGCGATTGGTCCTCTAAAAACGCCATTACCCGCTTCACAAAGACAATCGGTAACATGTTAAGGAAAGTGGCTGACGAGGACCAGGATGACGCGATGCACGACATATACACTATTATATAATTATTATAATTATAATTATTATTATATGCTCTATGGACGCATAACCCGACCTACTTGAACCTAGAACTTAATAGAGACGGTGGCCAATTGCACTACATGGTTGTAAATAGTTTGTTTTTAGCAATTACGTTTTTTACTTTTAAAGCATTTCATTTTGTATTATTATGTATCCCCTTTTAACTATCCCTCTCAACTATTTATCCCCTTTGTACTTGTTTACTTGTGTGAATCTTGTGTGAATCTTGTTTACTTTGCACCTTGTTTGTTTTGCAGGCGGGAAAGTGCATTGCGTATCCGGCACCACGACGGAGAACTACGAGGGCTCGAGGGGTCTCCATGGTTACGCAGTTGTAGAAGTATAACCAGCGCTTTAGTAATCAGCAGGATGAGCAGGTGATGAACATGATGTGATGTTTAGTGGATGGTGATAGGAAATAAAAAACCCATGTGTCACTGAGTGGTTGATAGTTGATCACTATCCTCTCTCCTCCTTCTCTAGTGGACCACAGGGTCCAGGACTTAAGACTCAAGTGGACACCTAGTGGTCTCATCCGGTACAGCGGTCCGGTGGCTTCACATCCAACCGCTTGGACTGTTTCTACACCGACCGTACCATAGAACTGGTTCATACATACTATACATACATGTACATGTACACATACATACGTACACATACAGGCTGGAAATGAAGTGTTCATACCATAGAACTGGTTCATACATACTATACATACATGTACATGTACACATACATACGTACACATACAGGCTGGAAATGAAGTGTTCATACCATAGAACTGGTTCATACATACTATACATACATGTACATGTACACATACATACGTACACATACAGGCTGGAAATGAAGTGTTCATACCATAGACCTGGTTCATACATACCAGTGTTTCCCATTAATTACTTAGACTGTGGCGGCCCGCCATGGTCTAATTTGTCCCGCCACAGTCTTAGAATGAACCGAAAAAAATTCTTACATAATAACAATTAAGATGTGTAACTTGTGTTTCGCGCCGCTGCTTCAGCATCTCTCACTCCCAGTCAGCCGCTCTGCCCCTCCCCTCCTCGCTGTACGCGGCGCGCGCACACTCATACATACACACGCGTGCGCACTGGAATAGCGTTACCTGACAGTATCCGAGACGTCAGGGCACCACATCGTTTGAGGTAAGTAACGTTAACAAACTTTACAGTATCCACTAGTTCAAACACTCTGACAACGCAAGTTAACTTAACGTTTACAAGGCGTCGCGGACGAGTGCCCCGCGATTCGCGAGCCTTGTAACTAACGCTGATAGCGTTCCGCCACCACGCCGGAATTCCGGCGTACCGACGTGTCTGTGAAAAAAAAAAAATCAGGTTCGCGTTCGCGTGGTCTGACATCGTGCATCGTAATGGCTGACTCCATCGTGATGCCACGCCCCCTCTCTTCTATAGTTATTACCTAAACACTTTGCAGGGATTGCTCTGTAAATAAATTGAAAATATAACTAATGGTCCATATAAGTGCTGTAAGTTAACTAGGGCTGCCCCCTAATAGTCGGCTTAGTCGATCGACGGAGGCTTAGTCGAATACGTTTTCATTAGTCGAGCAAAAAGTAAAACATAAAAATAACAAGGCATGAGCATCGCAAACCGAATACATCCGTGGTCGCAACGAGCCCTGATTTAACTCATCGCTGCAGACATACTGACCAATACACCTGGGCAGGTATACACCTGGGCAGGTATACACCTGGGCAGGTAGACACCTGGGCAGGTAGACACCTGGGCAGGTAGACACCTGGGCAGGTAGACACCTGGGCAGGTAGACACCTGGGCAGGTAAACACCTAGGCAGGTATACACCTGGACAGGTAGACACCGCTAGACACACGGGACTCATACCGGTGATCGCGGCTTTAGTTCCCCGTGTCTGATCGCTGTAATTCAGAGCGTGAATATCGGTGAATATCTAATATCTTTCTAACTTTAAAAAACACTTTAGTATTTTTTAAGACGATAGTCGCACATCCCTCGTAACTACGCCGTGAAGGTGAACCCTCCCGGACTCCGCTATTAACATGAACCGCTCCGCTGGAGGAGCCGCACATCCACACGCACCGGACTGCGGTCCAGCCAGCCGTCTCTCGGTTTCGCGTGGTCAAGCAGCCGCTCCAACATTTTCAGGTGTGCCCTTATTGCCGACTTTATGGCAAATACTTTGAGACAACTGGGAAAGTCAGCGCTAGCTTACTGCAGCGTGTGGAAACTTCCGGTTTTCAAAATAAAACGTGGGTATTAAATGTATTAAACGTTTATTAAAAAAAATATGAAGAATGTTAAGATTTTATTTTTTTTTTAAAAAGAAGAAACAAAAAGAAAGTAAGAGTTGTGTCTCACAAAACAAGTATGATCCTGCACTGATTTTGAGCCAATAGGTCACATCACCTGGAAGGAATGCTCATATTTACATGATGACATGTATTAGCAGGGATGGATTACAGGCCTACCTAAAGAGCTCTGGTGCTCTACACAAAGATGCTACTGTAATATAGGCTTATATTTGGTTTGTTCATCTCATGCCTGAATATTGTCAATTTATTTCCACAAAATTCAGCAGAACCTAATCCAAATGTTCTTCCAGGGGAGCATACCCCTGGATCCCGCTTGACAGTTATGTTGATCAGGGCATATACACTCAGCGGCCACTTTATTAGGTACACCTGTCCAACTGCTCGTTAACGCAAATTTCTAATCAGCCAATCACATGGCAGCAACTCAATGCATTTAGGCATGTAGACATGGTCAGGATCTGCTGCAGTTCAAACCGAGCATCAGAATGGGGAAGAAAGGTGATTTAAGTGACTTTGAACGTGGCATGGTTGTTGGTGCCAGACGGGCTTATTAGTACCAATTGAGCATCGTGTCAAAGCCACAGACTACCTGAGTATTGTTGCTGACCATGTCCATCCCTTTATGACCACAGTGTACCCATCTTCTGATGGCTACTTCCAGCAGGATAACGCGCCATGTCATAAAGCGCGAATCATCTCAGATTGGTTTCTTGAACATGACAATGAGTTCACTGTACTCAAATGGCCTCCACAGTCACCAGATCTCAATCCAATAGAGCACCTTTGGGATGTGGTGGAACGGGAGATTCGCATCATGGATGTGCAGCCGACAAATCTGCAGCAACTGCGTGATGCTATCATGTCAATATGGACCAAACTCTCTGAGGAATGTTTCCAGTACCTTGTTGAATCTGTGCCACGAAGGATTAAGGCAGTTCTGAAGGCAAAAGGGGGTCCAACCCAGTACTAGCAAGGTGTACCTAATAAAGTGGCCGGTGAGTGTATCTTGGCTTAGGGGCCCGCTTACCTCCCAGAAAAAAAAAGAGTTCAGGCTCAGGATTTGTTTCTACTATCACCCCTGCGCCGAAATCGGGGTGCAAAGTTTGTAAATAGGGATGATGGGATTAATTTTTTTTTTTTTTCTAAAAAATAAACTAGTTCAACACAGTTAACCATGTTTGCTTAATTTCTTTGATGGCTCAGATGTATGCTCTAGTTGATTTTGTGTTTTCACCATTCGTATCTATACAACCAATGTGTTTATGATTAAATTGTTTACAAGAGCACACAGGTCTTCATATATCTAGCCTCTTAATTTTGCTTTCAAAGTGCACCAGATTGATGCATTTAACTTTAAAATGTAAAAAAAAATCTTACGGGGGACCATGCCCCCGGACCCCCCTAGAGGGTCCGAGATCCACCCACCATAGTCTCACAAACTCCTGTGGGAAACACTGCATACTATACATACATGTACATGTACACATACATACGTACACATACAGGCTGGAAATGAAGTGTTCATACCATAGAACTGGTTCATACATACTATACATACATGTACATGTACACATACATACGTACACATACAGGCTGGAAATGAAGTGTTCATACCATAGAACTGGTTCATACATACTATACATACATGTACATGTACACATACTGTACATACGTACACATACAGGCTGGAAATGAAGTGTTCATACCATAGAACTGGTTCATACATACTATACATACATGTACATGTACACATACATACGTACACATACAGGCTGGAAATTAAGTGTTCATACCATAGAACTGGTTCATACATACTATACATACATGTACATGTACACATACATACGTACACATGAGTACACATACGTATATATGCACACAAAAGCATGTAATGGCAGTGCAAGTACAATTTCTTCAGGAATTGAAGGTTTTCTCGTTATCATTATTATAATTATAATTATTATTAAAAACAGCATCACCCCTAATAGAAATAATAGTATTATTATTAGTATTCTAGTTCAAATCTAATATGAAATTCATGTATCATTAATCACGTTATTATAATTATAATGTTGTTATGTCTAATATGTTAATATAAAACAATAATAGCAACAATAATATTATTTTATCATGTTCTGAATATAAAATACACATATAATTACTATGATTATTAATGTTAGTAATAGCATAATTATGTTCTTGTCAAATATACTATTACTACTACTTCTAATAATAAAAATAGTAATAATACTCATAACAAATGATATGTTAATTATTTCAAAAATATTATTTATAATAGTAAATAGGCCTTATAATAAGGTTGATGATAATAATAACAATAATCATTTTTATAATAGAATACACATAATAACTATTATTAATATTGTTAGTATGATGATTATTATGATACGATTAAGTCTTATAATAATAATAATAATAATAATAATAATATAATTAATTAATTAATTAATTATAATAATAATAATAATAATAATCCTCATTCTAACAATACTACCTATAGAGCGCAACAGTGCCCGCCCCCTTTTTGAACGGCTCTGGTTCCGGAAGTACATTTCCCATTCATTTTTTCCATTGACTTTTCAGAAAATCGTTTTATATCTTGTTTTAAGCTTGGAACCAAGCCAACCATCCCTCATGTTAGTCGTATCATATAACCTTTGATTCGGAGCAAAAACTAAAATGGAAAACGGAATAAAAGGCAAAGGTACGTACAGGACTGTGTACATTATTTTGTGAACAAGGGAATGAACTACTCATAAACCACTGCGAACCCTTTCCGACAACTTCCAATTGTAATTATTATAGTGTTTATATTTTTAATAAAAGTTGTGTCATATATTGTGTGTGTATGTATAGTGTTTCATAGTGTATATAGTGTTGTCATCGACATGGTACAGTCCTGACTGCAATCACCGCTCGCGCGTCCAACAATGCCGATTCCCAACGTGTCGGCTAAGACAGGAGCTGTGTCCCAATTCACGGGATGCATGCTTCGAAGTACGCAGCCTCGCGGCCTTCGAAGGCTGCGTACTTCGAAGCATGCATCCTGTGAATTGGGACACAGCTAGGGTGTTATATAATGGGTTATATAAGGTAATAACGTTTCTCGTTTGTGATTTTAGTTACGTATTCATTCAACATTATGTATTCCTAGGCTTTATACTACCCAAATTACTATACAACACTGCTATATCATATATTTTTATTTTGTTTTTAATCATATATCATCGTATATTCTATATCAACATATTTTCAATATGTACAGCTCATTTCATCTACAGCTCTAACAACAACTCTAACTTACTATTGTCTAAGGGAAATCATGGTTACTCTGTGGTAAACGATCGAGTTCAGTGGTAGCAGTAATCGACGACTTGACTTTCGCAGGTAAACGTTTCCATGGTAACAGCGAGCTCCACCAATCAAAGACGTCATGTTACACTTTAGGATTGTGGGTAGTGTAAAGGGCACAGTAAAGGGCCCTTTGATTTTCAGTCCACTTCAGGATGGAAAAGGTCTGTTTGGTTCATCTGAGTGGAGAGCAGGTTTTCAATTCAGTCCTAACACACATCTCCTCATCTCCATCATCTCCGCCTCTAGGTTGAAACCACCAAACTGTGAGTGACTTGATGCGCTGCGTTGGAGCTCGCCCTCTACTGGCTCAGAAAACACTTTAAGACCACTACACCGTTTATACACGGACCATTCACTGCTCACAATATTATTAGAAGATACATGAGGTCTTCATGAGCGGACGACGTCACCTACTGCTGTGTGGATGGATGTGGTGGAATAGATGAACTATACACCACATCACATATATAAGCTGCTATGATGTATAGTTCATTAAATAACCCTTTGTATAAAGTCTCTCTGCCACTAGAAATAGCTCCTTCCTCTCTCCAATTAAAAGGTGTTCAGTTGGTAGCATTGGCATCTCCACTGTATCCAGGAAGTGTGGAGGCCATGCATCTCCTCACTTCTTTCTTGTGCACATCCCTTAGTTGTCTTGCGTCCTTGCAGACATGTCCACTTCCCCCCTTAGTGTAATGCTAATGAACCTGGCCTTGGCCATGGCCAGGTCACTCCCCTCACCTTTTGTCTCCCTTGTTGTTACTGCCCACCATGTGAAAGTGTCCCTCTAAGAGTCATGTCCACCCATTGTCTCTCTGAAGAGGTTAATGCTCCCATGTGTCTTCCCAGGATCAGGACTTCAATCAAATACTTGAACTTGGACTTCAATGAAGTGTCCATCTAAATAGTGAGTGTGTTGTGATCCAACTAAACAGACACTTACACTTCTGTACACCTGGTTTCAGCCTCCCCACTCCACCATGCGCCACACTGGGGGGGAAACACAGTGAGAGCAGCATGTTGGCTTGAAACATGGAAACATTCACCTTCATCATCTGCTGGATCATCACTTTCTACACAACATGAGTTACAGTTACACTTCATCTAGCAGGCGGCTGAATCCTTGGAGGAGACATTGTCTCACTGAGTGGTGAGCTGTCCTCTCCATACCTGAGAGTGTCCAGTCTCCAGCCTGGATCCTCCAGTCCAGCAGAGAGCAGCGTAACTCCTGAGTCTCCTGCAGGGTGATTGTAGCTCAGGTCCAGCTCTCTCAGATGGGAGGGGTTGGAGCTCAGAGCTGAGGCCAGAGAAGCACAGCCTTCCTGTGTGACCATGCAGCCAGACAAGCTACACACACACACACACACACACACACACACACACACACACACACACACACACACACACACACACACACACACACACACACACACACACACACACACACACACACACACACACAGATGTAATGGATGTAGATCTGTTAGATGTCTTCTGATGAGGAGCCTTGTGGTGGGACTGTTTGCACATTGAGTCCAACTGACCTGAGAGTCTCCAGTCTACAGTGTGGACTCCCCAGTCCAGCAGAGAGCAGCTTCACTCCTGAATCCTGCAGATCATTGGTACTCAGGTCCAGCTCTCTCAGACTAGAGGAGTTGGAGCTGAGAACTGAGGCCAGAGCTTCACAGCACAACTCTGACAGATTACAGCCATTCAGCCTTTCATGAACAATAGATACAAACATGTTAGATTCATACACTTTTCACATTTTCAACATATACATTTGTATAAAGCAAAGCTAAATAATTAACATAAATTCTCACTTCTTCATTCATTTAAATCAACTCCTACATGTAGACCCTGTAATGTCCAGTAAACTGTTATTTAATGTCATCTTATACCATGGTCGGCGTGAATACTCGATTCTGATTGGCTGGCGGGTGGAGGTTAAAAAGTGTTAATGTACACCTAGGAAAGACGTTCGGGTCAAATTGCCTGATTACAGTTAGATTACTGCGCTGGCTCAAACGCTAGATGGTAACCATGGCAACGGAGAGGGAATACTCGATTCTGATTGGCTGCTGTAGGTTGGCCATTAATCCCTGCTATATGCAGAGCTAGCTCTGGCTATATGGACTCCTACTAAGTACTTCCAGTCAAATTGTCTGTTCAGCCTTCAAAACGAGAGCTGGTAAATTGTGAAAAATGCATTAAACTGTAATCAGAAAACGCGGTTATATGCTATAGACCCTATAGTATCTGTGGTGTAAAGGCTGGGACACATTTCAAATTATAAATATGTACACTTTATGTTGAAAGTAGGCCGTCGCGATTCCCGATGTACAATGCATTACGTCAGCTCTCTGGCTCATAGCTGAGCGGACTGAATCCCTCCCGTTGCCAAGTCGTATCTAAGGTCCGTTCTATTTACTGGAGGAGTGAACTACGTTTCCGTTGCATAAGAACCTTACGGAGGGTAATGATTGTTCCAGGTATTAGTCAGACCCTCAGGCGTTACTAGGGAAGCCAAATTATGGCTTGTGAACAACTTTATATTTTGATTGTAAAACGCATGCAAATATTAATGAATGGTCTTAATTTATTTTCTTTGGCAAGTGACCATATGGTATAAGCGGGATAATGCCCTTCGAGGTGTCCATTATCAGAAGTTAATGGACTTCGCGGAAGCAACCGTCCTCCGCTTCGCGTCGGACGGATCACGCCTCCGCGTCGTCCATTAACTTCTGATAATGGACACCTCGTCGGGCATTATCCCTTACTTACTGAACACACCAAGTCATGGATTTGACTTTCAAATACAAAACAGACGATAGTTAATTATTGCTATTAGTGAACCTACAGAGATGTTTTGTATATTATTATAACTTTTATATTCTAGTATTATGTATATTGTGTTGTGTGTATTGTAATACATGTTATTAGTGAACCTACAGAGATGTTTTGTATATTATTATAACTTTTATATTCTAGTATTATGTATATTGTGTTGTGTGTATTGTAACACATGTTATTAGTGAACCTACAGAGATGTTTTGTATATTATTATAACTTTTATATTCTAGTATTATGTATATTGTGTTGTGTGTATTGTAACACATGTTATTAGTGAACCTACAGAGATGTTTTGTATATTATTATAACTTTTATATTCTAGTATTATGTATATTGTGTTGTGTGTATTGTAATACATGTTATTAGTGAACCTACAGAGATGTTTTGTATGTTATTATAACTTTTATATTCTAGTATTATGTATATTGTGTTGTGTGTATTGTAATACATGTTATTAGTGAACCTACAGAGATGTTTTGTATATTATTATAACTTTTATATTCTAGTATTATGTATATTGTGTTGTGTGTATTGTAACACGTTATTAGAGAACCTACAGAGATGTTTTGTATATTATTATAACTTTTATATTCTAGTATTATGTATATTGTGTTGTGTGTATTGTAACACATGTTATTAGTGAACCTACAGAGATGTTTTGTATATTATTATAACTTTTATATTCTAGTATTATGTATATTGTGTTGTGTGTATTGTAACACATGTTATTAGTGAACCTACAGAGATGTTTTGTATATTATTATAACTTTTATATTCTAGTATTATGTATATTGTGTTGTGTGTATTGTAATACATGTTATTAGTGAACCTACAGAGATGTTTTGTATATTATTATAACTTTTATATTCTAGTATTATGTATATTGTGTTGTGTGTATTGTAATACATGTTATTAGTGAACCTACAGAGATGTTTTGTATATTATTATAACTTTTATATTCTAGTATTATGTATATTGTGTTGTGTGTATTGTAACACATGTTATTAGTGAACCTACAGAGATGTTTTGTATATTATTATAACTTTTATATTCTAGTATTATGTATATTGTGTTGTGTGTATTGTAATACATGTTATTAGTGAACCTACAGAGATGTTTTGTATATTATTATAACTTTTATATTCTAGTATTATGTATATTGTGTTGTGTGTATTGTAACACATGTTATTAGTGAACCTACAGAGATGTTTTGTATATTATTATAACTTTTATATTCTAGTATTATGTATATTGTGTTGTGTGTATTGTAATACATGTTATTAGTGAACCTACAGAGATGTTTTGTATATTATTATAACTTTTATATTCTAGTATTATGTATATTGTGTTGTGTGTATTGTAATACATGTTATTAGTGAACCTACAGAGATGTTTTGTATATTATTATAACTTTTATATTCTAGTATAATGTATATTGTGTTGTGTGTATTGTAATACATGTTATTAGTGAACCTACAGAGATGTTTTGTATATTATTATAACTTTTATATTCTAGTATTATGTATAGTGTGTTGTGTATTGTAATACATGTTATTAGTGAACCTACAGAGATGTTTTGGAGGCTTTGACCACTGGCAGCAGCCTCAGAAGAGCCTCCTCTGTAGCTTCGTATTTCTTCAGGTCAAACACGTCCAGCTCCTCTTCTGATGTCAGTAAGATGAAGACCAGAGCTGACCACTCAGCAGGGGAGAGATATACCCTGGAGAGACGTCCTGATGTCAGGTACCGTTGGATCTCCTCCACTAGAGAACAGTCGTTCAGCTCATTCAGACAGTGGAACAGATTGATGCTTCTCTCTGAAGAGAGATCTCCACTTATCTTCTCCTTGATGTAGCTGACTGTTCTCTGACTGGTCTGTGAGCTACTTCCTGTCTGTCCCAGCAGACCTCGTATGAGAATCTGATTGGTCTCCAGAGAGAGGCCCAGGAGGAAGCGGAGGAACAAGTCCAGGTGTCCGTTCTCACTCCGTAAGGCCTTGTCCACAGCACTCTGGTAGAGGAGGTCATCTTCCCCAGAGGTTGGTTGTTCTTGTGAGAGCAGATTGACACCAGTGTTTCTGAAGGACAGAAAGACATGAAGGGCTGCCAGAAACTCCTGAAAGCTCAGATGGACAAAGCAGAAGACCTTGTCCTGGTACAGCCCACACTCCTCTTTAAAGATCTGGGTGAACACTCCTGAGTACACTGAGGCGGCTCTGATATCGATGCCACAGTCCTCCAGGTCTGCCTCGTAGAAGATCAGGTTGCCTTTCTCCAGCTGGTTAAAAGCCAGTTTTCCCAGAGAAACAATGATCTCCTTGCTCTCTGAACTCCAGTGTGGATCTGTTTCAGCTCTCCCATGATACTTCCTGTCCCCCTGTATGGACTGAACCCTCAGGAAGTGGATGTACATCTGAGTCACAGTGTTGGGCATCTCTTCTCCACTCTGGGATGTTGTGAAGAAGTCCTCCATAACTGTAGCAGAGATCCAACAGAAGACTGGGATGTGACACATGATGTGGAGGCTTCGAGATTTCTTGACATGGGAGATGATTTTCCTGGCCAGCGTCTCATCACTGAATCTCTTCCTGAAGTACTCCTCCTTCTGTGGGTCGGTGAACCCTCTCACCTCTGTCACCATGCCAACACACTCAGCAGGGATCTGATTGGCTGCCCCAGGGCGTGTGGTTATCCAGATGCGGGCGGAGGGAAGCAGGTCGCCCCTGATGAGGTTTGTCAGCAGCACGTCCACCGAGGTCGGCGCTGTGACATCAGTCCAGATCCGGTTCTTCTGGAAGTCCAGAGGAAGTCGACACTCATCCAGACCATCCAAGATGAAGACAACTTGGAGCCGCTCGTATCTGCAGATTCCTGCTTGCTTGGTCTCAATAAAGAAGTGATGAAGAAGTCCCACCAAGCTGAATTCTTTCCCTTTCAGTAAATTCAGCTCTCTGAAAGTGAAGGGAAATGTGAAGTGTATGTCCTGGTTGGCTTTGCCTTCAGCCCAGTCCAGAGTGAACTTGTGTGTTAAGATGGTTTTACCGATGCCGGCCACTCCAGTTGTCATTATCGTTCTGATTGGTCGATCTTGTCCAGGTAAGGGTTTCAAGATGTCTTCACATTTGATTGGTGTTTCCTCCTTGGCTGGTTTCCTGGAAGCTTTTTCAATCAGTCTGACCTCATGTTCCTGGTTGACGTCTCCACTGTGTCCCTCTGTGATGAAGATCTCTGTGTAGATCTCATTCAGATCTGTTGCTTGTCCTGCTTTAGGGACTCCTTCAAACACACGCTGGGTCTTCTCCTTCAGATGAGACTTGAGTTTTGGTTGGCACTTGACAGCAAAATGTTCTGAATGAAGAAACAACAGAAGTCATCAGTCAGGATGTTTTTTTTGTTTTTGTTTTTTTCATTGTTTTTATTGCAGTTTTCGTTTTCATTCAACAAACAAAGTTTACAATACTAGACACAGAACAGAACAAAACATACATGACAGCTCTCACATGAAAGATGAACATACAGCATGATACAAGAGGTGGCGAATCAGTCTTACAGTACACAAATGTTGTTCAAGTCCACAGCAGACCTTTTAATAGGGTGGAGGAATGGTCTAGACCAATATAGTCCAAAAATGGGCGCCATACTCTGTAAAACTGGTCTATACTGTGATGTATGACATTGGTAAGATATTCTAGAGGGATTAGTTCAAAAATGATTTTGCGCCAACCACAGACAGAGGGAACCTTGTCACTGATCCACTGCAAAAGAATATTTTTCCTAGCTGCAAACGTTAGAATATCATACAATCTTTTATTGCCTGCCGTTTTCAAATAATCACTTGGCAGACCTAGAATCAGGGACACGGGGTCCATTTCTATATTAATATGAAAAATTCTCTCCATTTCACTTATAATTTCAACCCAATATCTTTGAAGTTTATGACAAGACCAGAAAGAGTGAGTTAAAGTTCCCACATCAGTTTTACATTTGAGGCACAGAGGGGAAAGAGAGCAGTTGAAGAGATGCCTGCGATGAGGGGAAATATGTAATCTGTGTAAAATCTTAAATTGTATTGCTCTTGTCCGAGTGCAAACTGAAATCCTTTTTGCAAGAAACCAAATAGTATCCCACTTGTCTTCATCTATAGTCACAGACAACTCCTTCTCCCACACACCCCTGACCCCCCGCGCATCAGTAGTAGAAAATCCATTAAGTACACGGTAAAATGAACTCAGAGACACTTTCACCTGCCGATGATGAAACAGCATTTTCTCAACAACAGATATTTCAGGGTGGTCAATAAGGGTTGTGCCATGGATGATATAATGCCTTATTTGCAAAAAACGAAAGAAATCTTGTTTGGACAACTTGTAGTTGTTAGTAAGCTGTTCAAATGACATAAGCTAATGATCTGAGAATAGGTCACTGAGGGATTTAATATTCTTATTAGACCATTGTCGAAAACCAGGGTCCGAAGAACCTGGGGGAAAAGCAGTATTATTTATTATTGGGGTGAAAATGGACGTAATATTTGATCTTCCCTCAAGACGGCGGACAAGCCGCCATGCTTTTAGAGTGTTGATTGGCACAGGATTCGCACAAACAGCTTTGATTTCTTTAAAATTATTAAAAAATAACAGGTCACTTGGTCTGCATTGTGATAATTCTGTCTCAATATCCATCCAAGTTGAAGTTTTACCCTTAACCCAGTCGTTTACAAATGTTAAATGGGCACAAAGTTGGTAAATTTTAATATTAGGTGAGTCTAGGCCACCCATCGTACTTGGAAGATGTAATACTGCCATCTTAAGCCTGGGTCTACGCTTGCTCCAAATAAAAGAGCTGAGCCATCCATTTATATCCTTCAACACCCTATTAGAAAACAAAACAGGAATCATTTGGATAGGATACAATAACCTAGGCAGCACATTCATTTTGACCAGGGCGATGCGTCCCAACCAGGAAACAGGAAGTGACATCCATCGCTCTAGGTCCTGCTTAATTTTACAAAATAATGGTGCAAAGTTGGCTTTATATAGTTGATCAAAAGATGGGGTGATGAAGATTCCTAAGTACACAAACCCATTGGGAGACCATTTAAAAGGAAAGGGAGGTACAGTAGATGGTATCATTGAAAGAGTACCAAGGGGCATAGCCTCTGATTTAGCCCGGTTAATCTTATAACCAGAGAAACGACTAAATCTGTCAATCACATCCATAAGACCTGGTATGGATGTTTCAGGGTCGGTCAGAAGGATTAGGACATCATCTGCGTACAAGGTTATTTTATGACACAGCTGTCCAATCTCTAAACTACGTATTGTGGGTATCACCCTTATGGCCTCAGCAAGTGGCTCTATGGCCAAAGCGAATAGGAGGGGCGATAAAGGGCAGCCCTGCATCACCCCTCTGTGAGTTTTGAAGTATTCAGATCTGAGTCCATTAGTCAAGACTGCTACCTGTGGCCTAGTATATATAATTTTGACCCATTTTATAAAGTTCTCCCCCAGACCAAATGTACCCAATGTATACAGTAAGAAAGACCATTCAATTCGGTCGAAAGCTTTCTCTGCATCGAGAGAAAGCGTCAGACCATTAATAGACTTCTGCTTAAAAGCTATGATAGCATTCAACAAACGTCTAACATTGGTAGCCGAATTCCGACCCCTTACAAAACCTGTCTGGTCTTCCTTTACCAGTATTGGTAAAAAAAATTGTAAGCGAGAGGCCAAGATTTTAGAAAGCAGCTTCCTATCCACATTTAGAAGGGCTATGGGTCTGTAGGATCCGCATGAGTCAGAGCACTTCCCCTTTTTTAAGATTAAAGATATATTGGCCTCCTTCAGTGTCTGTGGGAATACTCCTGTAGTGAAGGAGTGATTGAACATTGTTGCGGATAAATAATAAGCATGTGTATCAGCAGCTCAAAAGAGTAGTAATAAATATACAAGTTGTAGTAACTGCACCACAACACATGATGGCGCCAAACGATATACTGGAGGCGGCGCTTAGCGCTGGCCATTGTGCGTCATGGAGGCCACGCCTCCTGCCCAGTGACTACCGGTGGAATTTCCGCCGGCTCAAGTCAAACCACCCCAGGCAGCGCAAAGGAAGGAAGCAAAGCGACTGAGGATGCAACGCTTGGGGTCCTCCACGCAGCGTGATATACATATAATACCTCTCCTTCTGGTTCATAGTTAAATAACTTAAAGCTAAACAAATAAAGTGAGTTATAAGCGTTTCCTGTTGTCGGCAGCCTTCTTCCCCGGGACACAAACCCCACAACATGTCAAGAATAGGATCTACAAGAATATCTTGGAACTGTTTATAAAATTCACAACAGAATCCGTCAGGTCCTGGCAACTTTCCATTTTGTAATAATTTAATAGCTTTGATCACTTCGGTTTTAGTTATGGGACTATTAAGGGCAGTCTTATGCTCTTCTGACAAATTTGGCAAATCCAATTGAGCGAAGAAATTGTCCATTAGTTGCCCTTCCTCTGGAGCTTGTTCGGAAGAGTACAGATTTTCGTAAAAATTCTTAAAACAGATATTTATTAGTTTATTGTCGTATACCTTGTGGCCATCCTTATCAGATACAGCTGCAATAGTTTGGGATTCTGCACGCTTCTTAAAATAATAGGCCAGACATTTGCCTGCTTTATCTCCATGTTCGTAAAACCTCTGTCTCGTATATTTCATTTTCTTCTCTGCATCCCTGGTAAGAAGGCAATTTAGAGCTGTTCTGATTGCCGTGATTTCTTGCCACAATGGTGGTGATGGAGAGGCAATATATGCTTTTTCTTTATCCGCCAATTCACTCTCTAAAGATTTTTGTTTCTCCTGTCTTTGGCGCTTTTTTGTTGCAGAGTACGAAATAATTAGTCCTCTGGCATAAGCTTTGCATGTTTCCCATAAAACGGAGGCGTTGCTGGCCGATGGAGTATTGATTTCCAAAAATGCTCTGAGTTCACTAGAGAAGTTGGAAGTAAATTCCTCATCTTTAAGAATAATGGTATTAAGTCTCCAGTGGCGAGACTGATGTAACGCTGTTTTGAGATTAAAGTCCATAATTACTCTTGCGTGGTCAGAGATAATTATACTGGTTATGTCGCATGATAAAACTGAATACAAGTCAGTTCTTGGCAGAAAAAAATAATCAATCCTGGTTTGACACTTATGTGGGGCCAAAGAAAATGTATATTGTTTATCAGATTGGTGGGTGCATCTCCACGCATCTATAAGCCCAAACTCCTCACACAAAGCATGGAGCGTATTGGCCTGAGGAGAGCGGGGTGCGTTACTATGCGGAAATTTGTCAATAAGTGGATTTAATATTAAGTTAAAATCACCGCCAACAATAACAGTGGAGTGAGAAAGGAATGGAGCTAAATCCAGAAACATTTTGGTAAGGAAGGTGACTGGGTGGGCAGGTGGAAAGTACACATTCATCATTACAATATTTTGACCTTGCAAAATTCCTTTGATTATCACATAGCGACCATTCAGATCCTTAACACAGTCAGATATTATAAAAGGCAAGTTTTTCCTAATCAACACTGTTACTCCCCTGCTTCTTGATGTAAAGGACGAGAAAAATACTTGTCCGAATGACCCTTGTTGTAACTTTAAATGCTCTGTATCATCAAGATGTGTCTCTTGTAACATAGCAACATCTATACCATCCTTCTTTAGACATGTAATTATTTTTCTCCGCTTAATAGGGCTGTGGACACCCCGTACATTCCAGGTGCATACCCGCAACTTATTCATAATTAGTATTATTCATGTATTAAACAAAGCATATTGAACCAAGAGATCCACCACACACTGGGTAAGAGTAAGATAAGCAAATAATGAAAGGAAAGGGGGAAAAAAAGAAAAACAAAGAGCCGTGCAACAAAACATTCAACAAATAGTAATTTGGCAACAGCCCTACTAAACCTGTAGGGGAAAACCGTCCTTCTCCTGCTTGCGGCTGAAAGCCGACAGGTGCAACAAGCGCTTAACGCGCGCCTACTCATAGACATAAACACACTACAGTCCGCCAAGAACACAGCTTAGTCGAACTTTTCACCTGGTTGGTTATAAGGAGTAGGGAAGAAAAGAGGAATAGCCGCACACGCCTCATTTTGACAGATACTCACATTGCTTTATAAGGCACAGTCCAGGCGCAATGTTAAAAATAAGAAATAGTCCAGTGGTTTAAGGCAGCGATTCCACGTAAGTCGCAGCTGCCTCCAGTGTGTCAAATCTCTTCACCACACCGTTGACAGACAGCTTCAGTATAGCGGGGTATAGAAGGGCATAATCCACATTCTTCCTCCTCAGACAGCCCTTCACCTCGTCAAAAGCCTTGCGTTTCTTGGCCACCGCCGCCGAATTATCATTGAAAAGGGAAACTCTGGAGTTCCGGTTCCGCCCCCAAGAGGATGACAGCCTAACTTTCGAGCTCCCCGATGGTTTTGTGAAATAACCTCCTAATAATTTAATAGGGTCAAACCCAGTGAATAATTTGATAAATAATGCAGCGGGGGGTTAGCACCAGAAGTAAGACGGCAACGAACATGGCAGAAATGTATCATGAAGCGAGTGAAAGCAGCCAAAGTGACTCTCCTAGCCCACGTGCACTTGACGAAGACGGCCCAGAAGTTAGCTTGCGCTGCATCCTCAACGAACTCCGTTCAGAAAGGATAACAAAACACAACTCTCCGGCATCACACAGGAGTTAAAAAGAACAAACGCCAGACTGGACGAAGCAGAGGGGAGGATTGGTGAGACGGAGACCGTGCTGCAAGCAGCATCCATGCTAATAAAGCGGCTAACCCAGCGCCAGGCTAACCTTGAAGCTAGGCTAATAGACCAGGAGGGCCGCACGCGGAGGGATAACCTGAGGATTTACGGGATAGCGGAGGATAAAGAGGGGAGTGACATGTTGAGCTTTTTGGACAAGTTGCTGAAAAGTACACTGGACTTCCCCCGAGAAGGAGAGCTCGGGATGGAGCGGACACACCGGGCACTGGGACCAAAGCCCAGCGGGCAGCAGAAGCCTCGATCTATCATGGTGAAGTTTGGGCGCTACCGGATGAAAGAAGAGGTACTTTGGAGAGCCTGGCGGAAGAAAGAAGTGCTTTGCGACAATGTCCGCTTCTATGTCGACCATGACTTTCCTTCTGAAGTGCTGAAGAAACGCGGGAAATACACCGAAGCCAAGAAAGTGCTGAAAGAAAGACAGATCAAGTTCCAGACGCCCTATCCTGCAATGATGCGCGTATTTTACAACGACGGCACCCGTCTATACCAGGATGCTGCGGAGGCAACGAGAGATATGGTCGCACGGGGATTTTCAGTGGCTGTGGTGAAATCCGCCAGCGCTCCGGATCAAGAGGAAATTGGGCTTCTATCTACATGGCAGCCGGCAGCGGGGAGACGGCGCGACCGCCACGGAGATCAACCCGATGCAGCGGACGGCTGCGCTCAACCCAAGAGAAACCCCCGCTCCCAATATAAAGAAATACTCCAGGAGTTTAGGAGGCAGGTGCCCGGGGCAGGAGCGACTACAGCCACGCTGTAGATGCAGATAAGTGGTATTTCACACCCGGACGGCTGCGCCCCACACTGAGTGTTTGTTCAAGAAAAGTTATAGGGCTTCACATATCCACGAGTCGTCCTACAATATCATTTTGACTAATTAAGAGTCGGGACTTGTTAGTGGGCGAACAATCCATGTTTTGTTTTGTTATTACCATAGTTATGCGACCACAATTAAGGGCCCCACCGCGGCTGCGACGTGGGTTTCTCCCTTACGAGGGCTTTGACTTTCCAGAGTCCCGCAAGGCTCCTTTGAGACGAGCCTCACCACCGGAAACAACTGTTCCTTTTCGTTTTGGTGGCGTGTTGATAAAGACTGTTTCAATTTGTTCTTACTATGTCTGTTTTTTGGGAGAGATGTCTATAGTGTATAAATTAGGGATGTTCCGAGCGGTTAATTGCACTGACGTGTACACGACATTTTGAAAACCGTTTATTCGAATACCCGTTAATTAATTAATTAATTAAATTATGAAATTGAACTCTGAGAAATAGCCCAAACTAAGCACATTTCGATCTATATTTATAACTTATTTATTAGTTATAATAATGTACCCCCATTACGAGGTTGCTTTAAGGAGAATTCTGTCTGATTTGTGTTTTTATTTTGACCTTTCTTTTTTTTTCACATTTTTTCGTTTAGTAAAAATCTACTTTAAATTATGGAATTGATTAAAACCACTTCTTGTCAGTAAATATATTTGTTTTGGACTTTTAAAGTCTGTCGGCTCTGCGTAATTATTTCTCTCTCTCGCTCTCTCCTCCGCAAGTGGCAGAGAGCGAGAGAGAGAGAGAGAGACAAACAACATGCCTAACTCAGACGTCCTTATGAACTTCAGACAACATCACGTTAACGGTTAAACAACGTTTATTTGTCAAGTTGTTTTTTTACAACATCTTCAAAGACGATGGCGAGCTGCACCCTCCCGCAGGCGACAGTTTTTTTCCCCCCGGAACATGCATGCAATTGAAATAATCCATGTTAATAATTAATGTGCAAGTATTTAGCTTGTTAAATGAAAACTTTTATTAAGACATGCAGTAATGTTGGTCCATTTTTTTTTTTTTTTTTTTTTTAGTGTAACCGAATTTTTTTTACAAAACGGTTAGTGGCGGCAGCCCCGTGTAACCGTGTAACCGAATACCCGCGCACATCCCTAGTATAAATCCAATGCCAGCAGGGACACAGAGAGGGTGGATTTAACTAACGTGGTAAATTATGAATAAGCAAATCCTTAAGGTAGTCTCACTTAATGTAAACGGTATTCTAAACCCAGCAAAGAGAAGTAAAATACTGTCAAAAATGAAAAAGGAAAGTGCTCAGGTTGTGCTCTTACAAGAGACACATCTCACTCCATCAGAACATGAGAAACTTAAAATAATGGGATTTTCAAAGGTATATCATTCATCTTACAAATCAGGGCATAGAAGAGGTGTAGCAATTTTGATTTCACAAAAAGTGTCATTTGAACACATCTCAGAGATATCAGACAAAGAAGGAAGGTACATAATGGTTACAGGGAAAATTGAGGATACAGTCATAACACTAGGTAGCATCTATACACCTCCTGGAAGTGACTTTGCCCTATATAGAAAACTTTTTGATTTGATGATAGGGGCGACTGGTACTGTCATTTTCACGGGAGATTGGAATATCCGTCTCAATCCAAAATTAGACTCATCAAAAAATACAACCGTCACATCATTACATAAGAAAATTAACATATTAATGTCAGAACTAGGTATACTTGATCTTTGGCAGGATTTTTACCCATCGAGCCGTGATTACACTTTTTACTCATGTCCTCATGACGTGTATTCGAGGATAGATTATTTTTTCGTGTTGAAAAGGGACCGCCATAAAGTACAAAACTGTGATATCGGATGCATTGATTTATCTGACCATGCACCTCTCTCTTGCAAGGTACATATTGGTGACAATATGAGAAGAACATTATGGAGATTAAATACGAGCATCCTTAACAACCCTAAATTTAAGACCCAAATGAAAGACGAAATAAAAATGTTTCTAGAAGACAACGATACAGGAGAAATTGATTCAACTATAGTATGGGATGCATTAAAGGCAGTTGTCAGAGGAAGGATTATTTCATTCTGTGCTCATGAAAAAAAGGAAAAACAACTGAAATTAAAAAGCCTCAATAAAGAATTAAAGGACCTTGAGATGCAGCATAAAAGAGAACAGAAATCGACTTTGATGACAAACATTAAGAAAATTAGAAACAAAATAAATATGCTCTACTCACAAGAAATTGAGAAAAAAATGATATTTACAAGACAGAAATACTACGAATCAGGTTCAAAATCAACTACGCTTCTGGCAAGGAAGCTACAAAAACAGCAAACAGACAGTACAATATATATATAAACAAGATGAAATACAAAACACATTTAGGAAATACTACAAGTTTCTATATACACAACCACACTTAGGAGATGAACAGCAAATTGATAGGATCCTCGACTCTCTCAATTTGCCTTGTTTTATCAGAAGACCAAAATAAAACATTAACGACTGCAGTAACTGAGAAAGAGTTAAATGATGCCATCTCCAGGCTTAAAGCGAATAAGTCACCTGGCCCAGATGGCTTTCCATCAGAGTGGTACAAAGTTTTCTGACTTGATCTGATGCCAAGCCTTCTGCGTGCCTGCAATACATCAATGACGAATGCTAAAATGCCTCCATCATGGAATGAGGCAGTGATCTCTGTTATCCCAAAAGAGGGAAAAGATACATTAGAATGTGGGTCATACAGACCGATATCGGTGTTAAATGTTGACTATAAATTATACACAGCTATCCTTGCCAGAAGATTAGAGAAGATTCTCCCCCAGTTAATACATAATGACCAGACTGGATTTATCTCACAAAGAGAGACTCACGACAATATCAGACGGTCACTACACATACTGAACCATATCCAACAGAACAAAATTGAAGCTTTCTTAATTAGCCTAGATGCCGAGAAGGCATTTGACTCAGTGAGTTGGCCTTTTCTACACAGAGTCCTAGGAAAATTTGGGATGCATGAGGGCTTTGTCAAGATCATCCTTACGCTGTACAATAAACCGTCAGCTCGGATAAAAATAAACGGACACCTTTCAGATGCCATTACATTAGAACGGGGCACTAGACAGGGCTGCCCTGCCTCACCGCTTCTCTTTGCGCTCTATATTGAGCCCCTCGCACAATGGATAAGGCAGTCCGAAAACATCAAAGGTATCCGTATAAATGATGAAGACCACAAACTGGCTTTGTATGCCGATGACGTGCTGATCTATTTAAGTGACCCCCCCTAACTCTTTTTTTGAATTAATGAACCTTTTAGAAACATTCGGTAGTTACTCAGGATACAAGTTGAATATACAAAAAACGCAAATTTTGACCTTCAATCATTCACCCTCAAGACACCTCAGAGAGAAATTTCAATTTAAATGGGACCAGTGCACTTTGAAATACCTTGGGATACACTTACCAAAAGACATTCTAACACTGGGAGAGATAAACTATGGCCCTCTAGCAACAAAAATTAAAGATGATATACATAGATGGAATTCTATCTCTTTCCTTGGTCTTACCCACAGAATAGATTCGGTAAGAATGAACATCCTTCCACGGTACCTATATTTATTTCAAGCAATCCCGGTAGAAATGTCGTCACAACAGCTATCCGAACTGAATGAGGTTATTTCTAGATTCGTCTGGCAGGGGAAAAAACCCAGAGTGAAATTTAAAACCCTGCAGCTCCCAAGGGAGGAAGGAGGAATGGCTCTTCCAAACTTTAAAGATTATTTTTTTGCAGCTCAGGCTAAACCTCTAATTAATATATGTAATCCAACATTCCACACCAGGTGGAAAGATATTGAGCTCTCTATTCAAAATGATCCCCCAATTCACGCAATTTTAGCTTACAAAAATCTAAGAGATCGTCTGCAGAATCCATGGATCAAAGCTCAAATGAGAATGTGGAGCATGATGAAAGAAGAGTACAAACTAGACCATAAATTACAAATAATCCAATGGTGTGCTTATGCCCCTGACTTCAAGCCTAACACAATAGACCATAGGTTCAAACTCTGGGTGTCAAAAGGGATAACGACATTCTACTCCTTAACAAAAAAAGGACAATTAAAGGATTTTGAAAATTTGAGGAAAGAATACTGCCTTGAAAAATCAGATTTTTATAGGTATCTCCAAATACGTAACCATTTTGAACACAATATTAAAAAGAAAACAGACTTAAATGACCCCATATTGAAGATACTTATCGGTGCCTATCAAGAAGATAAAGGGGTTATCTCCAGATTCTATAAAGGCCTTAGGACAAAAAAAGCCCACTCTACTGAATATATTAAAGCAAGATGGGAAGAGGAAGGTAATTTCCCGATTACAAGTGAAGATTGGGAGTTTGAGTGGAAATGTTTGGTAAGATTTTTCATTACACCAAAACAGAAAGCATATACTGGAGAGGCCAATACCAAATGTTGGAGACAGTGTGGACTTCAGGGTGCTAACCACTGGCATGTTTTCTGGGAATGCCCAGGGATACAGCCCTTTTGGATAGAGATTCACAAAGTACTGAAAACCATATTCAATGCTGACTTTTGAGTTTTCTACACTATATTTGGGAAAGGCCAATTTCCTGGTGAAACGGTCAGATGAATATCTATTTGGTATTTTGATAACTGCTGCTAAAAAAGCGCTCACAAGGCGATGGCTGCTCCCTGAGTCCCCCACTGTTCAGGAGTGGATAGACATAGTGAATGATATTTACATCATGGAAAAGATTACATTCTGTCTCCGTCTCCAGAAAAATGCATTTGTTAAACTTTGGACAAAATGGGTTGAATATGTGAAACCTTTACGCCCAGAGTTTGTGGAGGTATTAGATAAATGAACCTTGTTTTGTTGTCTCTCCTTTCCTCTCACCCCATCTATTTTTATTTTTTATTTTTTTTACTGCTGAAGATTGACACTGATACGATCCTATTAATATTCTGATCCCACCCTCGACTCCCCCCATCCACCTTTCCCCTGCCATGCACTGAGAACTGCTCCCGCTCCTCCCATACATGCTGAAGACTACCCATAACCCGCCCCCCACCCCCCCCACCTACCTAAGAATCATGGTGGTCACTTCTCTCCTGTAAGGACATTATGGACATATATGTACACACTTTCTCTCCCAAACTGTACAAAGTTCTTTATGGTTTCTCTCTCTTTTCTTCCTTCTTTCTCTCTCTCTCTCTCTTTCTCTTTCTTTCTTTGTTACTGTTCTGTATGCTTATTTACCTAAAATGTACGACGCCATCTTGCCAACCATCAGTCAGGATGTTAATGTGAGCGGCTCCAACTCGTTGCTTTACTGTTGGCTAAACGAGTAATCAATCAAAAAATGATCAGTGTTTTAGCAACATCACCATCAGATCCAAAGGTGTGTACAGTTTTTAATCTAAAGTTTGATAGAAACATATCCCCCATTATGTCATTTAGTCTGTGCTTTATATTTAAGCTGTGAAAATATGAGTCTATTACTGTTTTTTTTTTCAACATAAGAGTTTTACTGATTTGTTTCAAAATAAGAGTCTCTTACTGCTCTGCAGAGAGTCGGCCAGCTCCTCCTGCTTCAACTGCTTCAGGCAGAGCACTGTGATGTCTACCACTCCCTCTATGGCGCGCCTCCTCTGCTCCTCTTCCTCACCATCCACCACCTCCTTGTCCTCCTCCCTCTGACTCTCTGAGCATTGTGGGTAATCTGGGAAGTGACCCCTCCAGAGCTTCTTCAGCTCCTTGTCTAGAAAAGCGTGTGCGTCCTCCTCAGCCCTCTGCAGCAGAACAAACATCAATGAGAACTTGACTCTGAACTCACTGAGGACATCAGAAGCATCTGTCCTAGATTCACGTCCCGCTGGTCTACAGAGGGAAGCCTGGAGACCATCAGCACCACAAGAGATGCTTTCTAATGTTCATGTAGAGCTGGAGTCAAATGTCTTGTTGGACCTTTACACACCTGGATCAGCTCTGTTGGATACTGCTGTACAGACTGAGCACTGGTAACCTTTGACCTCTCCTGGTGTCGTCTGTGGAGAACACACACACACACACACACACACACACACACACACACACACACACACACACACACACACACACACACACACACACACACACACACACACACACACACACACACACACACACACACACACACACACACACAGCTTAATGGGGAGTCTGAAGGTCCAGAACTATTTAGTTTCCCCTGACTTGTTACGTCTGATAAGTACAGTCTGATGTTCTGGTCTGTTTCCTGATCTGTTTGAAGCTCCTCCCTCTTCTTACTCGAGGGGCGTCCATCTTTAAATTGAGGAGATGATTCATAGGGCGGAGCCGACTATTTCAATATTCTGATATAAGTTCATTTGCTCGGTGTTCGAATCTCAATTCACGATTCGAATGCTTCGTTTAATTTTTAGGAAAAACACACCTGCTGTCCAGTATGAGAATCTGATAGACTTCACACTAACTGGTTGTAAAAGACCCAATAATAATAATAATAATAATAATAATAATGATAATAATAATACTAATACTAATATTAATAATAATAATAATAATAATAATAATAATAATAATAATAATAATACTATTTATTAAATGTTCTAGGGTTCTCCATAATATCTTGTTTCCATGGTGATGCTCCCACTAGTCAGTTGCGGCCATAGAAATAAGATGTTGTGGCGAGCAGGGGGTTAATGGTTTGGAAGGGTTTTGGTATGGTAGCTAGCTGATAGCGGTGTGTGTGTGTGTGTGTGTGTGTTTGGTAGGGTAGCGAGCTGATAGCGGTGTGTGTGTGTGTGTGTGTGTGTGTGTGTGTGTGGTAGGGTAGCTAGCTGATAGCGGTGTGTGTGTGTGTGTGTGTGTGTGTGTGTGGGCTCGGTTTATTATTTCCAATTGTATTAGTGGCAGTATTTTAGTTTGTAATGATAATATATATTTATATAATGTCGCTTTCTGGGAAAGTATTTAATTGAAACACCTGTGTGACCAGGTTTAACACAGATAGATAGTATAGAGAGAGGACATTCGATGATTGTATTTTATCATCTCTAACTAATCCTTACCTCTTCTCAACAGACTGATTTCCATCTTTAAACTTAACAGGAGGATCCATAGAGCAGTCACTCTTCATGGAGACACAGCTGGGTCCAGGGGAGTCTGCTCTCTCCTGCTGGACTCTTCTAGAAATACAAGAAGCAGATTATTCTAGGTTTTAGAAGGGTTTTAATAATAAACTTGGCTATTTAGCAGCTATTTCAATGTTTAAATGAGGTCAAAAGATACCACAACACTCTACCTACTAATAGTAACAGGTTGGTCATTTAATACACATGAATAGAACAGGTTGCAATGTGTTTTCCTTTTATGATAATCCGTCTCCCTCAATAGCGCCTGTGTGATTTCTCCTCAGGTGAACAGCGCCAGTCCTGCTGTGCATTTTCATCAAAACTTTGCACAATGTTCAAACCACTTATTAGCTTTGTGATAACTAGAAGTGGGCGACTCTCACACTATGGCAGCCGTGTGTCTTCAGAAACTTGTAGGCTACACTGAAGCTCTGCAGTAACAGAGTCGGACTCGGACAGATGAGTGGATCCGAAAGCCACTTCCACGCAGCAACCCCACATGATATTGTAGTTTTGCGTTATTAAAATAACGCTGTAGAAATAAACAGGAAAAACAGAAAAAGATGAGTTGATAAAAACGTGATTCTGCAGCAGTGGTGTCCGCCGGATACCATTCAGGCAGGGAAAGATTTGCACTATGAAGTGACTTTTTATCTTTTTTTCTCTCCGATTATTGCTCCCCGAATATTACCAATATATGGATTATCTATCGACCAGCCGCTCTTCATGGAGACACGGCCGGGTACAGAGTCTGCTCTCTGGACTCTTCTACAGAAACAATGACAACCATCTGGACATGTGGAGGCTTGGCTGTTGTATTCTCATCATCATGTAGCCCAGCGATGGACTGAAACATGTCCTTCCTCTAATGTACATTCACTACTTTCTCTTGGAGAAGGCTGTTTGTGTCATTCATTACAGTAATGTCTGCGTGTGTGATGAGGTGACTGTGAGGTGGAAGGTGTGCTGACTGTTGGGGAGGACTTAAGAGAAAGAGAGACAGGGGGTCAAGAGCTGAGGACCACTGGGTCCACACAGACTATATCCTTTCATCTGCTGCAGATCACAGAACAGTTCTGCCTTGAAGTGGTAGCAGTGTGTGTGTGTGTGTGTGTGTGTGTGTGTGTGTGTGTGTGTGTGTGTGTGGGCTCGGTGATCGGCATGTTAAAGTTTCCAATTGTATAAGTGGCAATATTTGAGTTTGTATTGATAATATATATTTATATATGTGACCAGGTATAACACAGATAGATAACACAGATAGATAGTATAGAGAGAGGACATTCGATGATTGTATTTTATCATCTCTAACTAATCCTTACCTCTTCTCAACAGACTGATTTCCATCTTTAAAGGTAACATTATGATCCATAGACCAGTCACTCTTCATGGAGACACAGCTGGGTCCAGGGGAGTCCTGCTGGACTCTTCTAGAAATACAAGAAGCAGATTATTCTAGGTTTTAGAAGGGTTTTAATAATAAACTTGGCTATTTAGCAGCTATTTCAATGTTTAAATGAGGTCAAAAGATACCACAACACTCTACCTACTAATAGTAACAGGTTGGTCATTTAATAAACATGAATAGAACAGGTTGCAATGTGTTTTCCTTTTATGATAATCCGTCTCCCTCAATAGCGCCTGTGTGATTTCTCCTCAGGTGAATAGCACCGGTCCTGCTGTGCATTTTCATCAAAACTTTGCACAATGTTCAAACCACTTATCAGCTTTGTGATAACTAGAAGTGGGCCGACTCTCACACTATGGCAGCCGTGTGTCTTCAGAAACTTGTAGGCTACACTGAAGCTCTGCAGTAACAGAGTCGGACTCGGACAGATGAGTGGATCCGAAAGCCACTGACGTCCGCGCAGCAACCCCACATGATATTGTAGTTTTGCGTTATTAAAATAACACTGTAGAAATAAAATGGAAAAACAGAAAAAGATGAGTTGATAAAAACGTGATTCTGCAGCAGTGGTGTCCGCCGGATACGATTCAGGCAGGGAAAGATTTGCACTACGAAGTGACTTTTTATCTTTTTTTCTCTCCGATTATTGCTCCCCGAATATTACCAACATATGGATTATCTATCGACCAGCCGCTCTTCATGGAGACACGGCCGGGTACAGAGTCTGCTCTCTGGACTCTTCTACAGAATCAATGACAACCATCTGGACATGTGGAGGCTTGGCTGTTGTATTCTCATCATCATGTAGCCCAGTGATGGACTGAAACATGTCCTTCCTCTAATGTACATTCACTACTTTCTCTTGGAGAAGGCTGTTTGTGTCATTCATTACAGTAATGTCTGCGTGTGTGATGAGGTGACTGTGAGGTGGAAGGTGTGCTGACTGTTGGGGAGGACTTAAGAGAAAGAGAGACAGGGGGTCAAGAGCTGAGGACCACTGGGTCCACACAGACTATATCCTTTCATCTGCTGCAGATCACAGAACAGTTCTGCCTTCAAGTGGTAGCAGTGTGTGTGTGTGTGTGTGTGTGTGTGTGTGTGTGTGTGTGTGTGTGTGTGTGTGTGTGTGTGTGTGTGTGTGTGTGTGTGTGTGTGTGGGCTCGGTGATCAGCATGTTAAAGTTTCCAATTGTATTAGTGGCAATATTTGAGTTTGTATTGATAATATAATTATATATGTGACCGGTATAACACAGATAGATAACACAGATAGATAGTATAGAGATAGATAGTATAGATAGAGGACATTCGATGATTGTATTCATCATCTCTAACTAATCCTTACCTCTTCTCAACAGACTGATTTCCATTTTTAAAGTTAACAGGTGTATCCATAGACCAGTCACTCTTCATGGAGACACAGCTGGGTCCAGGGGAGTCTGCTCTCTCCTGCTGCTCTGGGCTTCAACACAACACACACACAGCTTTTACTCAGACTAATGATGGTGTGATGATATATCACTGCTGAGCTCTGAGATGGACAACAGTCACACACAGTTAGAGATCCTCTTCTTACCTCTTAGCTCTGCTGTGGCGGCCATGTTCCCCAGACAGAGTGGTTTTAGAGGGAGGACCCCCCTCCTCTGTCTCCTCATCCATAGTAGACTGGACACCTGACACACACACTATAGTGGACACACACACACACACACACACACACACACACACACACACACACACACACACACACACACACACACACACACACACACACACACACACACACACACACACACACACACACACACACACACACACACACACACGGCTGTGTAGAGTAAAGTGCTTCCTGGTAATAACAGGACGCTATAATAAATGTAATGTGGCTCTGGGATCTCCAAAAGACAGAAGTCACATCTCTACAGAAACTCAACAGCATTACTAAAAGGTTGGAAACTAACGGACGTAAGAGTTGAAAGGGTTAAAGAGTGAGGAAGTCAACGTTTAGTGTTTAAAACCAGAGAAAGCAGCTGAATGTTGGAGTCTGCTAATATAACTGTGCGTTCACACCGAAAGCGCACAAAGAGGAATCCACCTTGTCCACTCCACCTGAGTCGCTTTTGTTGCTTTTGTCCCCTTCAGAATGTTCGTTTTTGCTTTTTTTTTTAATTTAAAGGGCCAGCGCACCGCACGCGCTAAACACCACCACGCAACTACTGCTGTAGCACAGCCCATTTACCGACACCGTTGATCACGGAGAGTTACTTGATGGAACGTTACTTGATGGAAAGTTACTTGATAAAGTCATTAAAAACAGAATTATTCCGATTGGCTGGAGGGTGGAGGTTAAAAAGTGTTTATTTACACCATCTTTGATTTACACCTAGGAAAGACGTTGACGCTATGAAGACGCTATGGCCACGTTACTTGGCAACGCCTGCATACGGGAGATATTAAATAGTCCGCTCGACTTATAAAAATTAAAAAAAAACCTCACGATTGTAACTAGGGATGTCCGATATTATTGAAATAATTTCAGACATCTGTTATGTTTCAAGTGAGGACGTGGTTTGATGACATCATCAAACGCGCCGCGCCGTCTCCATAACAACCTGGGCTGTGCGTGTAGCGGGACGCTAGTTGTAGCTGTGGTTATGTCGGTGGTTTGGAGTTATTTCAGTTTCTCATCACAACCGGTTCAGGTCCGCTGTACCGCTCACATTATTTTATTTATTAATCCGCACTTCCAGACCGTCGCTATGGTTACCGGGGCTTCAGAGTAATGTGTCCGAGGAGAGCAGCCCTCTCCCGGACACACGCTAGCTTTTACCGCTGGTTTGTTTTTATTTATTAATCCACACTTCCGCTCGGCGTAAAGCGTATTGCGGTTTGCAATGAGTGTAAAGCGGAGGTTTCACGTGGCTGCATATATCAGTATCGGTATCGGAAATTAAGAGTTGAACAATATCGGTTATCGGTAAAAAAGCCAATATCGGACATCCCTAATTGTAACTCTAAAACACATTAAAGTATTATTAATTGATTAAATATTTAATTATTTCGTAAGTGACCATGGTATAAGCAGAAGCAACCGCCTCCGCGTCGTCCATTCATTTCTGTTAATGGACACCTCGTCGGGCAATATCCCTTACTTACTCCCCAATCATATTTACGGGATGATCATCCGAAATAAATAATGATTTTGCCGAATGTTTGGTAGGAACTAAAGTTACGCGGGTTGTTCTCTGGGACAGATCTGACCGAGGGACGACGGCAGAACGAGACATCCCCATTGGCTATCGATGGATTTTCCACCTTTCCCTCCTAGACGCGTCATAGCTCATTTACATAAAGTTGGAGGATTTTTTACTTTTTTTATCCTCCTAAGGGCGTGTTCACACCTGGCGTTTTTTGTGATAGGAAAAGTTGAGCCAACCGCTTTTTCAACAACAAAAAAAGCTGGCAACGCTTTTTGTCCTAAAAGCGGCGAGAGCATTTTTTCTATCGCCTAGCAACGAACCCACTCTAGACCCCAACGTTAGTCTGGCCGGCCATCGGAAACTTCGAACAACTCATGGGTAAGTTAACGTTTGTTTTCCTCATAAATTAACGCATTGTAAAGCCCATGAGTTGTTTGAAGTTTCCGACGACCAGTCATTAACGGCAGCCTTACCCATGACAATGACACGCTTAACGTCACTGCTACGCGCCGACTAGTGGTGTGTGACTGTATTGCGTGAAGTTACAGACAAATCGTTTTTACACACGGATCGCATTTGCAGATCTGCACGGCAGAAGTGTGCCAAAATCCACGTGTAAAAAGACGGCCAATCAGAGCTGCCGCCTGAGTTATAACTGATGACAGACATTTACAGATCTCAGTACGCATTTACACATCTGTTAACACATTCACAGATGTGTGTACACTTACAGATCTCTGTACACATTTGCAGATTTGTCTTCACTTGCAAAACGAATACAGACACACAGATTTTTTTACACACACGCAAATGTGAATACAGACACACAAATCTTATTACGCACACACAAATGTGAATACACACAAATGTGAATACACACAAATCTAATTACACACACACAGATTGAGATACGCACACACAAATAATATTGTCTCAATAATACCCCCATAGGCTACCGTTACATCGTTGTTAAATGGCTAGAAACAGGCGATTGGCACTTGCATTGGCCCTAACTGACAACGAGGAGGAGAATCATGTACCTGCACTCAGTGTGTGCAGAGGCGTTTAAAAAAACGCCAGGGGCCTTTTCCAAAAGCGCTCTGCTACATAGGAATATAATGTAAAAAGAGCTGGCAGAAAAAAAACCCGCCAGGTGTGAACACGGCCTAAGTCGCCTAGTCCACCCGCCTCCGCCTATTCCTCTTTTCCCTCTTTGTCCGCCTGGCTCCCAATACACAATGAATGACTTCCAGGATCATTTTCCTCTTTGTGCGCTTTCGGTGTGAACAGGGGCGCAGCTTGCCAACAGGCAAGGCAGGCAAATGCTTGGATGGCTAGGGGGGCCCCACGAATTGGTCGCGGCCCCCCCCGTCGGCCGTAGGTCCGGGGTGTGTTACGTTCGCGCGTGCACCCCCCCCTCCCGTCGACAATCGCGCGTGTTGAAAGGCTGTGAAAGTGAAAGTAAAAATAACGGACCCAGATGGCGAACTATTGGATATGTTTAGGGCGTTGTTTTTATTTAAATACATATGAAATACTTTCCTCAATGTTTATCGTGTGTGCGTTAAAATCTCCAAGAGAGTTATAAGCGAGTCGTAAACGTATGAGGAAGTCAGCCGTCTTTGTTGTTCAGTGGATTAAGGACGTTTCAGTTCATTAATTAATATTAATGAATATGTTAGTACTTTAATATTAGGAGATAGAGGTGTATATGAAGAACAATAGTAAAGTGTGGATATAGTAGGAAGCCTACCTTTATGTCCTCCGTGTTACAAGGAGCCGACGGAGTGACGGGAGAGGGGAAGAGGAGGGGGAGAGAGAGAGAGAGAGAGAGAGGGAGGGGAGGGGGGGGGGGGGGGGAGAGAGGGGAGGGGGGGGAGAGAGAGAGAGAGAGAGAGAGAGAGGGGAGGGGGGGAGAGACAGGGAGGGAGAGAGAGATTGGCTCAAAGTATAGCCACACTTGTTGTATGAGACACGCCCCTTTTTATAGCATTTTAACACTTATCATATTTCTTATTAATTCTTACTACATGTCATCATGTAAATATGAGCATTCCTTCCACGTGATGTGACCTATTGGCTCAAAATCAGTGCAGGATCATACTTGTTTTATGAGACAACTCTTAGGGCGTGTTCAGACCTGGCGTTTTGTTTTCTGCCAGCGCTCTTTCTACATTGTATTCCTATGTAGCAGAGCGTTTCAAAACACACCCCCGGCGTTTTTTGAAACGCTTCTCTTGGCGCTTTTTTCTCACGCACCGAGCGTAAAAAAAAGTTGAAAAAAGTTCAACTGTCAGAATAAAAAGCGCCTGACGTCAGACGGTTAATAAAAGTGTTCGGTAAACACTTTAGTTGAATGCGGGTGCATAAGGCTGACATGAAGCTGTCATAATCATGACATGACACCTGTCATGACACTTTATAAACGCTTATGACGGTCGTCATTAAGTGTCATTCGCGGATTCAGCCCCATGGACAGTGCCGGTACGTTACCTGCGCTCCACCCGGCTCCACCCCGAGCACTATGGGAGGCGTCAGTGGGGAAAAGAATGGGAAAATTCATGTTTTTGCATTACTAATCTGGTGTCCTCTGTGCCAGTTATCTCTCAACCTATTTCCAACCAAAAAGATAATGTAAAAAACGTAAATAAAGCAGTAAAAAGCAGTTACAGTGCACAGCAAGCAGACCTAGACCCAGACGTAGCTAACTGTTGTTTACCTATCTACATGGGGGAGGCCTGTCAGGCTAAGTGGAAGTATTTGAGGGACATGTACCGGAGGCAGAGAAAAGACCAGAGAGAGAAAAATATAAATGCTGTGTGCTCAAACCGTTTTTCCAACATCCTCCGCCCTACCTTTAAGCTATTGACATAATGACTCTTAATTTAACCTACTTATCATTACCTCACTCTCTCCTGCTGTTCCTTCTCCTCCACTCTCATATATATGGCATTCAATATACTCTCTGCTGTCTCTGTAGTTTCCTGAGGGCCGGAGTAATTACTGGTCGTTTCTCTGTCCTGGACGTGGGGGTCCAAGAAGGACAGGATCCGCAGATACTTCCATTTAGCCTGACAGGCCTCCCCTATGTAGATAGGTAAACAACAGTTAGTAATATATGAATAATACAATAGGATAATATAATATAATAGGACTTTTTGTTTTACTATCAATAGTTAGTAAATGTTAAGTTATAATGAATGAAATAGCTGTAAATAAATGAATTAAACATGCATCCAAATGTTTCCAATGATTAGTTTCCAATGACAGTTAATATTTGTACATTATTTGATTCATGTGATCGCAATAAATCAAAACACTAATATATGTATTTGCTTCATTTTGTATCAAAGATATTTTATAGATTTTTAACTACCTATTATGGTATCCATATGAATCACAGTATTTCAAACATTTTGAGATTGTCAATAACTCCATTGTAAGCATGATGGGGTGGAGGGGCTGTGGCAAGGAATCAGAGGGTGGGCTTGTAGTCTTCAGCTGATCTTCCAGTGCAGTCAGAACCTCTGTAACCTGCAGAGACAAACAAGAGGAAACATGAGGTATGTATTCAGATTTATGTACCATGACGTCAGCATATGTGGTATTCTCATAAAAGCCGACTGGATGAATTGTCATGCTGGTGGCCTTCACGATGTTCTCCGCCACCTCAGGAGACACGCCCAGCACCCTCCGATACACCCTCCACTGTGATGCTAGAATGCCAAAGGCACACTCCACCATCCTACGCACGTGGGAAAGACGAAAATTAAAAACGTTCTTCTCCCCAGTGTTGTGGCCTGGGTAAGGGCGCATGATGTTTCGGCGCAATGGAAATGCCTCATCTGCCAGGAACACATGTGGCATTGGCCCAAGATGTTCTGCGCCTGGGAGAGGGCAGTCTGCAGGAATCCCCAGGGTGTTCTGACGCAGCGCAGTACCAAAGGCTGAGGCCGACAGTGTGCCCCCATCGCTGTTCCTGCCATAGGCACCGATATCCACCACCCTGAATCGGTACTTTGCATCAACTACTGCAAGGAGCACGATGGAAAATGTTCCTCTGTAGTTGTAATACAAAGAACCGCTGGATGGAGGAGCTTCGATGACGACGTGTTTCCCATCCATTGCACCAAGGCAGTTGGGAAAAGCAAGGTGGCTGAACTCAGCAGCTATCTTCCTCCACTCTGCTGCATCTGGCCTGGGCATGTAATCAGCCAGGAGTGAGGTCCATATCGCCGCACACACCTCATGCACTATTCCAGCCACAGTGCTGGCACCCACCCTGAAGCCAAAGGCAACAGATCGGAAGGAATCACCTGTTGCCAAGCACCTGTACAGTAAAAGCAATTCTGTTTAATTGTATGTACTTGATCATGTATTCATATAATGATTTCACTTACATTTTAAAGACTAAATGCATGACGATGTATCCAAATAGTTACTTAACTTACATTTTAAATGCCCTTGTAAATCTAGGCTGTGCATTTCAGATTGGACGTCAGGCCTATGGGCTACTGTAACGTTGTGGGCAGCGTGTAAACTGATACTGACGTCTCTATAATCATGGCATGGTAGGCTAGATCAAAGAGGGAAGTAGCAAGCACAACTCACCGTAGACAAATGCAGAGCCGTTCTTCTGGACCGACGGCCTGTCTGAACTTGGTGTCCAGCTTCGCGACGGACGGCGCAACGATCCGCAACAGCTGTTCAAACTGACATTTGTTCAGTCTAAAGTAAGCCGCAAACGCGCATCACCGAAACGAAGCTCCTGGACTAAATGATGGCGGGCACCTTGCTGCTGCCTTCCCCGAGTGACATCTGCACCCACAATCCTGCAGGTACACCTCCTCCTCCTCCTCCTCCTCCTCCGCCTCCTCTCCTCCTCCTCCGCTAGGGTCAACGCAGCGCCACCGCCTGTTTCTGCCATTTTGTAGATACGTAGCAGGCGGGTAACGTCGGGTCTGGAGTGGGTTCGTTGCTAGGCAATAGAAAAAACGCTCTTGCCAGCTTTTGTTTTGTTGAAAAAGCGGTCGGCTCAACTTTTCCCTATCACAAAAACGCCGCCAGGTATGAACACGCCCTTACTTTTTTTTTCTTTCTTTTAAAAAAAATAATCAAATCTTAATATTGTTAATATGTTTTAAATCGGAGCGTCGCGCGCTGCTGCCTACTGGCGCTGAGGAGACGCGGGGCCGCCATCTTGGAGTGGTGATCCGCTCCACTCAGTGTCATTAATTATTTCCACTAAATACGGCCAATAGTGCGCTAATGTTAAATCTTACTTGTGGAAAGTAATCCCGCGATTTCTATTTCCCGCCGTCCGCTCATTCGAGCGGGAATCCGCTGAGCAGCAGCTCGGCGTCCATGTTGTCTTCTCCTGCCCCTCCCCCCCCCACCACTCCAAGATGGCCGCCCAACGGCTCCGCCACAGCAGCCAATGCTGCGTCATGTATAAGATGTCTATGGGGACACGTCACTGAAAACGGGGACTTGTCAGGGAGCTAACTGCTAAAGAGCAGCTTAGCAGGGGGAGCTAACTGCTAAAGAGCAGCTTAGCAGGGGGAGCTAACTGCTAAAGAGCACCTTAGCAGGGGAGCTAACTGCTAAAGAGCAGCTTAGCAGGGGAGCTAACTGCTAAAGACCACCTTAGCAGGGAAGCTAACTGCTAAAGAGCACCTTAGCAGGGGGAGCTAACTGCTAAAGAGCACCTTAGCAGGGGAGCTAACTGCTAAAGAGCACCTTAGCAGGGGGAGCTAACTGCTAAAGAGCACCTTAGCAGGGGAGCTAACTGCTAAAGAGCACCTTAGCAGGGGAGCTAACTGCTAAAGAGCACCTTAGCAGGGGAGCTAACTGCTAAAGAGCACCTTAGCAGGGGAGCTAACTGCTAAAGAGCACCTTAGCAGGGGAGCTAACTGCTAGAGAGGCACCTTAGCAGGGGGAGCTAACTGCTAAAGAGCACCTTAGCAGGGGAGCTAACTGCTAAAGAGCACCTTAGCAGGGGAGCTAACTGCTAAAGAGCACCTTAGCAGGGGAGCTAACTGCTAAAGAGCACCTTAGCAGGGGAGCTAACTGCTAAAGAGCACCTTAGCAGGGGGAGCTAACTGCTAAAGAGCACCTTAGCAGGGGGAGCTAACTGCTAAAGAGGCACCTTATGGACCGCAGGGGGAGCTAACTGCTAAAGAGCACTTTATGGACAGCAGGGAGCTAACTGCTAAAGAGCACCTTATGGACAGCAGGGAGCTAACTGCTAAAGAGCAGCTTATGGACAGCAGGGGGAGCTAACTGCTAAAGAGCACCTTAGCAGGGGAGCTAACTGCTAAAGAGCACCTTAGCAGGGGGGGCTAACTGCTAAAGAGCACCTTATGGACAGCTAACAGCTAACTGCTAAAGAGGCACCTTATGGGCAGCTAACAGCTAACTGCTAAAGAGGCACCTTATGGACAGCTAACAGCTAACTGCTAAAGAGGCACCTCATGGGCAGCTAACAGCTAACTGCTAAAGAGGCACCTTATGGACAGCTAACAGCTAACTGCTAAAGAGGCACCTTATGGACAGCTAACAGCTAACTGCTAAAGAGGCACCTTATGGGCAGCTAACAGCTAACTGCTAAAGAGGCACCTTATGGACAGCTAACAGCTAACTGCTAAAGAGGCACCTCATGGACAGCTAACAGCTAACTGCTAAAGAGGCACCTTATGGACAGCTAACAGCTAACTGCTAAAGAGGCACCTTATGGGCAGCTAACAGCTAACTGCTAAAGAGGAGGCGGTCCGGAACAGGTGGGTTTTGACGGAGGTCAGAGGTCAGAGGCGGTCTCAGAGAGCCTCAGTTGCGGAGGTCGGAGGTCAGGGGTTCCAGAGCTGGGGAGCGACTGAAGGCTCCGCCCCCATAGTGCTGAGGAGGGCAGGGGGCACAGAGAGGTGGATGGAGGAGGAGATGTGCAGGAGGTCAGGTAGGGAGGAGGTTGTGGATGGCCATGTGAACAGGAGGAGGGTGTAGTCGATGCGGTGGGTGACGGGGAGCCGGTGGAGCTGCTGGAGGACAGGGTGGTGCCGTGAGGGGGTCTTAGTGACCATGCGGCCCGCAGAGGTTTGGACCGGTCGGAGTTCACGGAGGGACTCGTGGGGCCGAAGAGGAGAGAGGTGCAGCAGTCCAGACGGGAGGCGGCGAGGCTGTGGACAAGGATGGCGGCGGTGTGGGGGGGGGAGGGGCGGAGTCTGGGGAGGGAGGGGCGGAGTCTGGGGAGGGAGGGAGGGAGGGGCGGAGTCTGGTGAGGGAGGGGCGGAGTCTGGTGAGGGAGGGGCGGAGTCTGGTGAGGGAGGGGCGGAGTCTGGGGAGGGAGGGGCGGAGTCTGGTGAGGGAGGGGCGGAGTCTGGTGATGCTGCGGAGATGGAAGTATGCAGTGCGGGTAACGGTGTTGATGTGAGAGTGGAAGGAAAGTGTGCTGTCGAGGATGACACCCAAACTCTGTACCTTATATATATATATATATATATATATATATATATATATATATATATATATATATATATATATATATATATATAATCGCAGCACTGACACATTTCAGGTGCTGTGGGGTTTGAGAGTTGTAGAGAGAGTGGAGAGCAGCAGGAGATGTTATAAGTCAACAGGCCAAAAGAAATGCCCCTCCCTCTTTATTCCCTCCCTCCATGTTTCGGCCATTGAGGTGATAATGTGACTGACAGGAAAGATGGATTCCCCAAACCAATCAGGGAAGAGATGCCCTGATTGGTCAGGAATGAGCCTCACATCTAAATGGTGTCCCACAGAGGTGCAGATCTCCTCATGGACCAGCGCTCACTATGAGCTGATGGTAGCACACACCTGCAGCACCTGGAAGGACATTATTCATTCTACAGTGTGGTCACACTGATATGTCCCTATGGACACTCTCTAGGAAACACTCATCACCACATCACCACATCCACACTAGTGCTGCTCATATGGGGGGGGGGGGGGGAGAAAGTGTTGAGAGAGGGGAGCACGTGTGAGAATGAGTGGTTCCTGAAACCTCCAGACGCCCCCTAGTGGCAGCACATGTATTACAGCTCCAGACGCCCCCTAGTGGCAGCACATGTATTACAGCTCCAGACGCCCCCTAGTGGCAGCACATGTATTACAGCTCCAGACGCCCCCTAGTGGCAGCACATGTATTACAGCTCCAGACGCCCCCTAGTGGCAGCACATGTATTACAGCTCCAGACGCCCCCTAGTGGCAGCACATGTATTACAGCTCTAGACGCCCCCTAGTGGCAGCACATGTATTAGAGCTCCAGACGCCCCCTAGTGGCAGCACATGTATTACAGCTCTAGACGCCCCCTAGTGGCAGCACATGTATTACAGCTCCAGACGCCCCCTAGTGGCAGCACATGTATTACAGCTCCAGACGCCCCCTAGTGGCAGCACATGTATTACAGCTCCAGACGCCCCCTAGTGGCAGCACATGTATTACAGCTCCAGACGCCCCCTAGTGGCAGCACATGTATTACAGCTCCAGACGCCCCCTAGTGGCAGCACATGTATTACAGCTCCAGACGCCCCCTAGCGGCAGCACATGTATTTGCAGCTAGGTGGTCAGCACGGCTCCGTCGGCTTTCTGGTGCTGGAAACACAAAGTATGTCTGACCAATCACAGCGTGAGGGGCGGAGCCGGAAGCCGGGCTACCATGACGACAGAGTTGCGACGGTTCCGTGTTAGAGGTAAACAACGGCTGCTGCTGCTGGCGAACGGCTGTCTCTCCACTCGGCTTTGGCCGACTCTTCAAGACTTGAAGTTAACATTTTATTTGAGAAAAGAACAAAGAACGGCACTGAAGTCTCTCCTCGAAAAGAAATACGTATTCGGAGTTTTGATTAATGACGTAGTCGGAGCCGTCGCCATGACAACGTCACCTTCTTCGTCGCTCTGATTGGTTGTAGCGCTGTCCTATTGCGTGCAGAGGGAACTTGAAAGACAACCGTTTATCCCACACTGCCAGTGGAGCTGATCCAGACCCGACATCTTCCTGATGTGGTCTGGACCGCCAGGCTGGACAAGCAGCCTTCGGCTTCGACACTGCGACCCGTTGGCGGCCGATCTCCGAACTGATTACTTTTTGTGAAAATGACATTCCTAATTGGGATTTCTCTGTCAGCATTAACAGTTTTGGGCAGCAGAATAAGCACTTATCGACATTAAGTGGTTCACATAAAGGTGCATCTCATAATATTAGAAGATCAGGGAAAAGCTATTTGTTTGTAATTTAATTCAAAAGGTTCCATATAATCTAGATGTAACATAAAGTGATATATTTTAAGCATTATCTTGTGAATGATAATGTAAAATTATTTTGTGACATTTAGTGGTTCACTTATATAAATACAGAGCATGTTTTATTTTTAAGTTACAATGTGGATGACAATGTTAAAGTATTTGGCCTCACAAGGCTACAGTGCTGCTTGAAAGTATGTGAACCTCTTGAGCCTTTTCAAATTTGATTTCATTTAACCATTATTAACTCATTTTCATCAATACCAGTATTTTTTATATGAAATAACAGATGTCTGTTTATAAATTCCACATTCTTATTTTCCGAAAATCAATTGTTAAAGCAAATGATTTGCCAACTTTTGTATGCAAAAGTAAGTGAAGCCTGAGCTGCATTGCTTAAATGGAGCCGGTAAACACACTCAGGTGGGACACGCAGTGATGAAATGGACCAATGAGAGACACATATCAAATATCAAAAATATTAAAAATATATAAATATAAACATATCAAAAACCTCTCATATCCAAAGCTTGGATATCAATAAGCTGAAATGTTCTCCACATCACAGACATGATGTGATGCCATCTAGGGGTTAGACGGTACAGACAGGTCATTAAGGAGCAGGTAGGGGTTAGACAGTACAGACAGGTCAGTAAGGAGCAGGTAGGGGTTAGACGGTACAGAGACAGGTCATTAAGGAGCAGGTAGGGGTTAGACAGTACAGACAGGTCATTAAGGAGCAGGTAGGGGTTAGACGGTACAGAGACAGGTCATTAAGGAGCAGGTAGGTAGACAGTACAGACAGGTCATTAAGCAGCAGGTAGGGGTTAGACAGTACAGAGACATGTGATGAAGGAGCAGGTAGGGGTTAGCAGGACACAAACGTTGTCCAAAATATCAAACATATTGGAGTACTTTTTTATTATTTAAAATACATTTCAAATTACAAATTCAATCTTTGTGAAAGCTGCTTAGTAAACTTTATGGAAGATCTTAAAGTCACTTCCTCTCATGGTGAACAATAAATCAATACATTTGATAAAGGCAAAGGTTGTAGCTTGCTCATGAATATTCATTTCTCTGATAGAGACGCGACCTGCCACACGGTAATCAATACAATAATGAACCGATCATCAACAATAGGTAATCAATACAGTAATGAACCGATCATCAACAATAGGTAATCAATACAGTAATGAACCGATCATCAACAATAGGTGATCAATACAGTAATGAACCGATCATCAACAATAGGTGATCAATACAGTAATGAACCGATCATCAACAATAGGTGATCAATACAGTAATGAACCGATCATCAACAATAGGTGATCAATACAATAATGATATATATATATATATATATATATATATATATATATATATATATATATATATATATAATCATAACCTGATTATATATTATATATATTTTATTTAACGGATGTGTTAGTTGCGCGCGACATAATTTCGTGATGTTTGGTGGTGAGATGATCATAAACTACAACTCACACAGAGACACTGAGGAACCAGGACCACACCAGAACCCAGGGAGGAGGTCCTCCTGGGTGAATGTGGTCCAGAAGGTGTGGATGTGTGTCAGTGTGTGTGAGGACCCTCCTACACCTGGGGACACTCTGTAGAAGGACAGAGAGCCAGCAGGCCGGTCCACACACACTCCTACTCTGGTGGAGTCAGGGGGGGGGAGACGGATGGATGTTACAATACCGTTGTACCAGACAGAGTAAACACCATCATCATTACAATTAAGACACCAGGACTTGTTGTTGTGTCCAAGCGCACTGTCATCACCCCTTCCTCTCCTTGTGATTCCTCTGTATGTCACTCCTATATAAACACCTCCTCTCCACTCCACCTCCCAGTAACAGCGGCCAGTCAGACCCTCTCTACACAACAGCTGGGGCCAGGAGTCAAATCTGTCTGGGTGGTCAGGATGAGACTGATCCTCTTTAACCCTCTTCACCTCCCTGTGGTCCTCAGACAGAGAGAGACGTCTGTGGGCTGTGTTTGGGTCCAGTGTGAGTCCACAGGCATCTGAGGGGAGAACAAGACATGATTAGGGGCTGAAGGTCCATTCCCGGTTTTCCGGTCCGGTCCGGTGCACCGGCCTAAACCGGTTTGATGTGATGCAAACCGACTGAACCGGCATTTGTCCTGAAGAGACCGATCCAAAAGTCTCCCAGATCCAACTTGTATTGTGTTAGTAATCAGCAGGAGGACAGGTGATGAACATGATGTGATGTTTAGTGGATGGGGATAGGAAATAAAAACCCCATGTGTCACTGAGTGGTTGATAGTTGATCACTATCCTCTCTCCTCCTTCTCTAGTGGACCACAGGGTCCAGGACTTAAAGGGACACTAAGTCGTTTTCCCCATCTAGTGGTCAAATTGTATTTTGCATTCAAACGGATGTATGCTCTGGGGGGGGGGGGGGATATTAACCCACCCGGACCTACGACCGACGGGGGGGGGGGGGGGGGATATTAACCCACCCCGGACCTACGACCGACGGGGGGGGGGGGGGGGGGGGGGATATTAACCCACCCGGACCTACGACCGACGGGGGGGGGGGGGGGGGGATATTAACCCACCCGGACCTACGACCGACGGGGGGGGGGGGATATTAACCCACCCGGACCTACGACCGCAGCCCCCCCGTCGGCCGTAGGTCCGGGTGGGTTAATATCCCCCCCCCCCCCCCCCCAACAATCGCGAGCGTGTGTGTGAGTGAGGAAGGGATAGGGGGGATGTTCATGTGTGGCTCTTTGCAGTAACACTGTAAAACATTTGGCTCTTAGTCTCTAACTGGTTGGCCACCCCTGGTCTACAGCCCTGGTCTACAGCCCTGGTCTACAGCCCTGGTCTACACCCCTGGTCTACACCCCTGGTCTACAGCCCTGGTCTACAGCCCTGGTCTACAGCCCTGGTCTACAGCCTTAAGTTCTCATTTTCTAAATACAAAGAAATAAACACTTGGTGGTTCTTCAAGATCTTGACTGTAGCCTATTTCTACTGTTTTTCTTTACAGTTAATTCATAGTTAGTTTCATTTCTACAAATGGTGTAAACTCTGCTAGATGATAGATAGATAAAAGATCCATTCGCCTGCTATTCTGTGATCGGCAGTGATCGGCAGATCATGATTTTGGTGATCGGTGATCGGTGATCGGCCCCAAAAAGGCTGATCGGAGCATCTCTAATAATAATAATAATACCTATTGGATGGAGTTATTTTAGTGCCCCCTAGTGGAGGTGAGAGTGAGTGCAGGTCAGCTGCAGCGCTGGGGAAGAACCAACGGCAGCAGGATTGAGATATTCAACCGTCTCCATGCGGTGTCCTGTATCTGATATCTAGAAGCACTCACAGTAAAGGGCCCTTTGATTTCCTGTCCACTTCAGGATGGAAAAGGTCTGTTTGGTTCATCTGAGTGGAGAGCAGGTTTTCAATTCAGTCCTAACACACATCTCCTCATTTCCATCATCTCCGCCTCTAGGCTGAAACCACCAAACTGTGAGTGACTTGATGCGCTGCGTTGGAGCTCGCCCTCTACTGGCTCAGAAAACACTTTAAGACCACTACACCGTTTATACACGGACCATTCACTGGGATGCTCACAATATTACTAGAAGATACATGAGGTCTTCATGAGCGGACGACGTCACCTACTGCTGTGTGGATGGATGTGGTGGAATAGATGAACTATACACCACATCACATATATAAGCTGCTATGATGTATAGTTCATTAAATAAGCCTTTGTATAAAGTATGTGCTCCTATAAACAGCTCCTTCCTCTCTCCAATTAAAAGGTGTTCAGTTAGTAGCATTGGCATCTCCACTGTAGCCAGGAAGTGTGGAGGCCATGCATCTCCTCACTTCTTTCTTGTGCACATCCCTTAGTTGTCTTGCGTCCTTGCAGACATGTCCACTTCCCCCCTTAGTGTAATGCTAATGAACCTGGCCTTGGCCATGGCCAGGTCACTCCCCTCACCTTTTGTCTCCCTTGTTGTTACTGCCCACCATGTGAAAGTGTCCCTCTAAAGGCCGCAGTATACTCGCCGTTCCCAAGCTGTCGCGACATTGTGACGTCAAAATGACGTAGATCTCGCCGGCGCCACAGGATTTTGGCCGGTAGCGCCGTGTCGCGCACCTCTCTTTTTTTTTCAGCGGCGCGCGACAAAGTGGAAACAGAAACACGGACGAGTTCGAAGGCACATTGTAATGCTCCTTATTGCTAAGGCTTCTTCCTTTATATGTTCTGTTTTATTGTGTGGTGTAGGCCTATATTTTTCGCTAATAAACCGGTTTTACGTAAGTGCTGTCTGCTGTTGTTGTGGTCAAAGATTATAGCATCTTTCTATAGGACGTCACTTCCGGTCGAGTGGACGCTGGCATGTTTGTTGCCGCTGCTCGCCGGAATACAGTAGCTTGTGGTAGTAGCAGCTAGTAGTAGTAGTGTAGTAGTAATAGCAGTATAGTAGTATAGTAGTAGTATCGTAGTAGCAGTAGCAGTAGTATTAGCAATCGTAGTAGTAGTGTCGCGTATTGAGCCAAAACAGCTCCTCTCGCACAGCTAGCTCCGGCACTCCTATCCACCAGTGCACGGGCTAACGCCGGTAGCTAGTTGCTAACCGGCTGTCGCGACACCGGCTTCCTAAGCATACCTGGTTCCTGCCTCATCATGTGGCCCAACAACTCACTCACCTGCTTTGGACTCGTCTGGATATTCCTGTCGTTCTGCCATCATCCTGTGGCAGGACTACTCCACTACTCCATCACCAACCCTCTCGCGACCCGCTTGAATGAGCCCCCACCACCGCACTCGGACATCGCTTGCCCCCCTCGTCGGCGCTACATCCACCGTGGGTCCCGCAGACATGTCCAGCACAGCAACAACTCCACTACAATCAACTCCACCTGGTCCACTTCTCGTCGCTCCTCCATCAACTCCGGCCGCACCGTCAACCACCATGCATTAGCCAGCCTAGCCAGGTCGGCTAATGCTACCGTCAAACTCGACTCCTCCGCTGTCAACTTCGGTCTCCTCAACATCCGCTCACTCACGAGCAAGGGGCATCTCATCCAGGATCTCCTCACCGACCATAAGTTTGACTTTCTCTGTTTAACCGAGACATGGCAGCAACCCAACGACTTCTCACAACTCAATGAATCCACGCCCCCGGGGTTTGTTTACACCTGTCGGCCCCGTGGCTCCGGCCGGGGAGGAGGTCTCGCGATAATTCACCGCGAGAAGTGGAAAGTCTCGCGGGTGTCTGTCCCTGCCTTCAGCTCCTTCGAATCCACTGTCTGCCAACTGTCTGGTCCTACTCCCACCATCATCGCTACTGTTTACCGCCCCCCCAAACCAAATAGTGTTTTTCTGAGTGACTTTGCAGATTTCCTCACACACCTTTCCACTCTTTCTCCCAACACCATCCTGTTGGGGGACTTCAACATTCACATGGATAACTTCAATAACCCTCTCACCAGAGACTTTACATCCTGCCTGGAGAGTTTCGGACTTCAGCAGCACACAAATGTTCCCACTCACACTAGAGGCCACATCTTGGACCTGGTCTGCTGCTCTGGTGTCGCCCCCCTTGATCTCACAGCAGATGAACTTCCGATAACTGATCATTTCCTCCTCTCATTCACTGTTAAACTCTCTCTCTCAATCACAAAGCTCCCCCGTCTCATATCTTTCCGTAGTATTAAGGACATAAATCTGGACTCTCTCTCCTCCAGTATTAACTCTTTTATGGACTCTGTCAATCTCTCCTCCCCCGAAGAACTAGTCTCACACTATAACACTGGACTTCACACTATTCTCAACTCCCTTGCTCCGTTAAAAACTAGACCCGTCTCCTTCTCCCGCTCTGCACCCTGGTTCACCCCTGAGCTTCGGCTTATGAAAGCCAAAGGTCGGCAACTCGAGCGGCTCCATCACAAAACTGGTCTATCTATTCACAAAGAGATTTACAATAACCATATACTACATTACAAGGACTGCATTTCTCAAACCAAATCCAACTACTACTCTGACATAATCTGTTCCAGTGAAGGTAACACCAAATCACTGTTCTCACTGTTGAAAAAGATCACCCAACCCCCGGACTCTCTGCCACCACACTTGTACTCAACTGCCTTCTGTAACTCCCTCCTGTCATTTTTTAATAAAAAAATCCAGATGATCCACCAGCATCTCAGCCCAGATCCATCCCCCTGTATTTTACCTGAACCTCTTTCACACACTCACTCTTTTTCCTCCTTCCTGCTCCCCTCCACCTTAGAAATCTCAGACCTCATCCGTAAGTCCAAACCATCCACCTGTCAGCTGGACCCCCTCCCAACGGTTTTGGTTAAAGCCTGCCTCCCTTCTCTGGTCCCCCTCATCTCTGCTATCATCCACTTCTCTCTCACATCTGGAACTGTTCCTGCATCCTTTAAAACCGCTGCAATAACCCCAATACTGAAAAAACCCGGTGCAGATCCAACCAACTTCAATAACCTACGTCCTATTTCTAATCTTCCTTTCATTTCAAAAATCCTTGAAAAAACTGTAGCCTCTCAACTCCACTCTCATTTATCTCACAACAATCTGTATGAACAGTTCCAGTCCGGTTTCCGCCCCCTCCATAGCACAGAATCTGCTCTCATAAAAATTTCCAACGACCTCCTCATGGCAGCTGATTCTGGTTCACTTACAATCCTCATCCTCCTCGACCTGAGTGCGGCCTTCGACACCATATGTCACACCACCCTCCTCAATAGACTTTCCTCCATCGGCATCATCCACACTACGATGGACTGGTTTAAGTCATACCTCTCTGGCCGCACTCAGTTCGTTCAGCTCAAATCCCACACATCCCATCCTTCCACCGTCACCTCAGGTGTGCCCCAGGGCTCGGTCCTGGGGCCCCTTCTCTTCATCATCTACCTTCTCCCCCTTGGCAATATCTTCCGTAAATACAGCATCAATTTCCACTGTTATGCGGATGACACCCAGCTCTACCTCTCCAGTAAACCCACTTCCAACCTCCCACCCACCTCCCTTACCGATTGCCTAACAGAGATCAAATCCTGGTTCTCTTATAATTTTCTCAAACTTAACAGTGACAAAACTGAGGTTCTTCTCATCGGTACCAAATCAACACTATCCAAAACCAACAGTTTCCCTCTCATCATCGACAACTGCTCTGTTTCCCCCTCCCCTCAAGTAAAGAGTCTGGGTGTCATCCTCGACAGTACATTATCTTTCCAATCCCACATCAATAACGTTACTCGGTCTGCCTACTTCCACCTGCGCAACATCAACCGCCTCCGCCCCTCCCTTACCCCCCATACCACTGCAATCCTTGTTCACAGCCTTGTCACTTCTCGCCTGGACTATTGCAACTCCCTCCTCTTTGGTCTCCCTCATAAATCCCTCCATAAGCTTCAACTGGTTCAGAACTCAGCGGCCCGCATTATCACCAAAACCCCCTCCATCAACCACATCACCCCCATCCTGCAGCAGCTTCACTGGCTCCCCATTAAACATCGTATCGAATTCAAGATCCTCCTGTTTACATTCAAAGCTATTCACAACCTCGCCCCCCCTTACCTGTCTGACCTCCTCCATGTTGCCACTCCCACCCGTACCCTCAGATCATCTGCCTCCATCCACCTGACTGTTCCTTCTGCCCGTCTTACCACCATGGGGAGCAGAGCTTTCAGCCGCTCTGCTCCCCGGCTCTGGAACTCACTTCCACCCCAGCTCAGAAACATGGACTCACTTCACCTTTTCAAATCCACCCTCAAAACCCATCTGTTCAGAACTGCTTTCTCCTTGTGACCCCATCTGCTCTGCCTTAAATTTTAACTTATTTTTTACTGTTTGTATTTTAACATGTCTTATATCTTGTTTATTTCTTGTGTTTCTATGTTATGGTTATGTACGGTGTCCTTGAGTGCCAGAAAGGCGCCTTGAAATATAATGCATTATTATTATTATTATTATAAAGACAGTGGAATTACGTGGCTGAAAAACTATCTCAAAGCGGCAGTAAGTTATAAAATAAAATAATATAAAATAATCATTAAGTTATTAAGATGGATGCTTACAAACACTCTTCATATGAGAACTGCTGCCATACTGGACTGTTGATGGCTGAGCAGGTGGGGCAGTGATGTAGAATAATAGCAATGTAAAGTAATAGACATATATAGTATATATGTATATATATTAGTGGTGGGCCGTTATCGGCGTTAACGCGCTGCGATAACGTGAGACTCTTATCGCGCGATAAAAAAATGATCGGCGTTAATCTATTGTCAAAGTTGTGTTGGGAGCTGAGTCTCTACCGGATCTCCACCAAGGAAGGGAAGCGCCGCGGAACGGCTGCGCTGCGGAACGGCGCAGCCACACGTTCTCATCCCAACTCGTAATATACCGACGATGTGTCATCACGCCCCTAGACGTCTGATACTGACGCAAAAGGTTCCCTCCCGCGTCTGTGTGGACCGATCTGGGTTCTCATAAACCCGTTAGGGTTAGGTGGTAAGAGACGAGCAGAGTCTACAGCGTCCGCTCGCAGAGCAGAGTCTACAGCGTCCGCAGTCTACTGTGAAACAACTCACTCCAAAAAGGGTTATGGTTATGGTTATGTTAGGGTTAGGGTTATGGTTAGGGTTAGGGTTAGGGTTAGGGTTATGGGTTATGGTTAGGGTTAGAGGGTTAGGGTTATGGTTGGGTTATGGTTAGGGTTAGGGTTATGGTTATGATTAGGGTTAGGGTTATGGGTTAGGGTTAGGGTTATGGTTAGGGTTAGAGGGTTAGGGTTATGGTTAGGGTTAGAGGGTTATGGTTAGGGTTAGGGTTAGGGTTATGGTTAGGGTTAGGGTTAGGGTTATGGTTAGGGTTAGGGTTAGGGTTAGCGTAATCTATCACCATGACCGGGTTATTATTGGAGTGAATGGACGCTGTAGACTCTGCTCGTCTCTTACCACCTAACCCTAACGGGTTTATGAGAACCCAGATCGGTCCACACAGACGCGGGAGGGAACCTTTTGCGTCAGTATCAGACGTCTAGGGGCGTGATGACACATCGTCGGTATATTACGAGTTGGGATGAGAACTGGGCTTCAGCCCGGGGCCTCGGCCAATCAGGGGCCTCTTAAGAAATATATATTTTAAAAAAGATGATAAATGTCCGTATTCGCGGTGTCATTTCGCGGTGTCCCCCCCCCCCCCCCCGTCAACAATCGCGCACCTCTCCCCCTCCGGTCAACAATCGCACACCTCTCCCCCTCCGGTCAACAATCGCGCACCTCTCCCCCTCCGGTCAACAATCGCGCACCTCTCCCCCTCCGGTCAACAATCGCGCACCTCTCCCCCTCCGGTCAACAATCGCGCACCTCTCCCCCTCCGGTCAACAATCGCGCACCTCTCCCCCTCCCGTCAACAATCGCGCACCTCTCCCCCTCCGGTCAACAATCGCGCAGACTTATTTTTAGTCATTATTTAGGTAGCACACGCATATTATGAATGCCTTCGACAGAATTCAAATGAGCCATTTTAATCTAGATTAATTCCAAGATTACAGTTAGATTAATCTAAATTAAAGAAATTAATCTATGCCCAACACTAATATATATATGCATATATAGCCATATATACAGCCTGTATAGTGAGAGACATCCCGGTGAACTAAAGCTTCACTGAATGTCTATGAAGACACAGGGGTGCCAGTATTAGTATATCTCTTCTTCTACTGCGTAGGAATACCAAAGTCGGTCGCCTTTCCTCAGTGGCGCCACCTCTGTTCAGGAGAAGACTGCAACTACTGTCGCGGCCACCAGCGCGAGTATAAATAGTTACGGCGCTCCCGTGACGTCACATTGTCGCGCGACAGTTTGGGAACGGCGAGTATACTGCGCCCTTAAGAGTCATGTCCACCCATTGTCTCTCTGAAGAGGTTAATGCTCCCATGTGTCTTCCCAGGATCAGGACTTCAATCAAATACTTGAACTTGGACTTCAATGAAGTGTCCATCCCAATAGTGAGTGTGTTGTGATTGTGATCCAACTAAACAGACACTTACACTTCTTTAGAGCTGGTCTCAGCCTCCCCACTCCACCATGCTCCACACTGGGGGGGAAACACAGTGAGAGCAGCATGTTGGCTTTAAACATGGAAACATTCACCTTCATCATCTGCTGGATCATCACTTTCTACACAACATGAGTTACAGTTACACTTCATCTAGCAGGCGGCTGAATCCTTGGAGGAGACATTGTCTCACTGAGTGGTGAGCTGTCCTCTCCATACCTGAGAGTGTCCAGTCTCCAGCCTGGATCCTCCAGTCCAGCAGAGAGCAGCGTAACTCCTGAGTCTCCTGCAGGGTGATTGTAGCTCAGGTCCAGCTCTCTCAGATGGGAGGGGTTGGAGCTCAGCGCTGAGGCCAGAGAAGCACAGCCTTCCTGTGTGACCATGCAGCCAGACAAGCTACACACACACACACACACACACACACACACACACACACACACACACACACACACACACACACACACACACACACACACACACACACACACACACACACACACACACACACACACACACACACGTAATGGATGTAAATCTGTTAGAGGTCTTCTGATGAGGAGCCTTGTGGTGGGACTGTCTGCACATTGAGTCCAACTGACCTGAGAGTCTCCAGTCTACAGTGTGGACTCCCCAGTCCAGCAGAGAGCAGCTTCACTCCTGAATCCTGCAGATCATTGGTACTCAGGTCCAGCTCTCTCAGACTAGAGGAGTTGGAGCTGAGAACTGAGGCCAGAGCTTCACAGCCTCTCTCTGACAGATTACAGCCATTCAGCCTTTAATGAACAATAGATACAAACATTAATTATTATAGGTTTCACAGGAATTACAGAAATATGTTTTAAACATCATGCGAAACGGAAAATAGTTTTGCTTCTAATCACTTTAAAACACATTGTAAAACACAATATTTAAGAACAGTCTTCATAGAAATATGTGTATACCATGAATTAATTCTGAAGCATTACATTTAGGTATTACATTTATCACATTGAGTCCAACTGACCTGAGAGTCTCCAGTCTACAGTGTGGACTCCCCAGTCCAGCAGAGAGCAGCTTCACTCCTGAATCCTGCAGATCATTGGTACTCAGGTCCAGCTCTCTCAGACTAGAGGAGTTGGAGCTGAGAACTGAGGCCAGAGCTTCACAGCACAACTCTGACAGATTACAGCCATTCAGCCTTTAATGAACAATAGATACAAACATGTTAGATTCATACACTTTTCACATTTTCAACATATACATTTGTATAAAAAGCAAAGCTAAATAATTAACATAAATTCTCACTTCTTCATTCATTTAAATCAACTCCTACATGTAGACCCTGTAATGTCCAGTAAACTGTTATTTAATGTCATCTTACTGAACACACCAAGTCATGGATTTGACTTTCAAACACAAAACAGATGATAGTTAATTATTGCTATTAGTGAACCTACAGAGATGTTTTGTATATTATTATAACTTTTATATTCTAGTATTATGTATATTGTGTTGTGTGTATTGTAATACATGTTATTAGTGAACCTACAGAGATGTTTTGTATATTATTATAACTTTTATATTCTAGTATTATGTATATTGTGGTGTGTGTATTGTAATACATGTTATTAGTGAACCTACAGAGATGTTTTGTATATTATTATAACTTTTATATTCTAGTATTATGTATATTGTGTGGTGTGTATTGTAATACATGTTATTAGTGAACCTACAGAGATGTTTTGGAGGCTTTGACCACTGGCAGCAGCCTCAGAAGAGCCTTCTCTGAAGCAGAGTATTTCTTCAGGTCAAACACGTCCAGCTCCTCTTCTGATGTCAGTAAGATGAAGACCAGAGCTGACCACTGAGCAGGGGAGAGAGATGCTCTGGAGAGACTTCCTGATGTCAGATACTGTTGGATCTGCTCCACTAGAGAACGGTCCTTCAGCTCATTCAGACAGTGGAACAGATTGATGCTTCTCTCTGGAGAGAGATCTCCACTTATCTTCTCCTTGATGTAGCTGACTGTCCTCTGACTGGTCTGTGAGCTACTTCCTGTCTGTCCCAGCAGGCCTTGTATGAGAATCTGATTGGTCTCCAGAGAGAGGCCCAGGAGGAAGCGGAGGAACAAGTCCAGGTGTCCGTTCTCACTCAGTAAGGCCTTGTCCACAGCACTCTGGTAGAGGAGGAGGTCATCTTCCCCAGAGGTTGGTTGTTCTGGTGAGAGTAGGTTGACACCAGTGTTTCTGAAGGACAGAAAGACATAAAGAGCAGCCAGAAACTCCTGGATGCTCAGATGGACAAAGCAGAAGACCTTGTCCTGGTACAGCCCACACTCCTCTTTAAAGATCTGGGTGAACACTCCTGAGTACACTGAGGCGGCTCTGATATCGATGCCACACTCCTCCAGGTCTGCCTGGTAGAAGATCAGGTTGCCTTTCTCCAGCTGGTTAAAAGCCAGTTTTCCCAGAGAAACAATGATCTCCTTGCTCTCTGAGCTCCAGTGTGGATCTGCTTCAGCTCTCCCATGATACTTCCTGTCCCCCTGTATGGACTGAACCCTCAGGAAGTGGATGTACATCTGAGTCACAGTGTTGGGCATCTCTTCTCCACTCTGGGATGTTGTGAAGAAGTCCTCCATAACTGTAGCAGAGATCCAACAGAAGACGGGGATGTGACACATGATGTGGAGGCTTCGAGATTTCTTGACGTGGGAGATGATTTTCCTGGCCAGCGTCTCATCACTGAATCTCTTCCTGAAGTACTCCTTCTTCTGTGGGTTGGTGAACCCTCTCACCTCTGTCACCATGCCAACACACTCAGCAGGGATCCGATTGGCTGCCGCAGGGCGTGTGGTTATCCAGATGCGGGCGGAGGGAAGCAGGTCGCCCCTGATGAGGTTTGTCAGCAGCACGTCCACCGAGGTCGGCACTGTGACATCAGTCCAGATCCGGTTCTTCTGGAAGTCCAGAGGAAGTCGACACTCATCCAGACCATCCAAGATGAAGACAACTTGGAACCGCTCGTATCTGCAGATTCCTGCTTCCTTTGTTTCAATAAAGAAGTGATGAAGAAGTCCCACCAAGCTGAACTCTTTCCCTTCCAGTAAATTCAGCTCTCTGAAAGTGAAGAGAAATGTGAAGTGTATGTCCTGGTTGGCTTTGCCTTCAGTCCAGTCCAGAGTGAACTTGCGTGTTAAGACGGTTTTACCGATGCCGGCCACTCCAGTTGTCATTATCGTTCTGATGGGTTGATCTTGTCCAGGTAAGGGTTTCAAGATGTCTTCACATTTGATTGGTGTTTCCTCCTTGGCTGGTTTCCTGGAAGCTGTTTCAATCAGTCTGACCTCATGTTCCTGGTTGACGTCTCCACTGTGTCCCTCTGTGATGAAGATCTCTGTGTAGATCTCATTCAGATCTGTTGCTTGTCCTGCTTTAGGGACTCCTTCAAACACACGCTGGGTCTTCTCCTTCAGATGAGACTTGAGTTTTGGTTGGCATTTGACAGCAAAATGTTCTGAATAAAGAAACAACAGAAGTCATCAGTCAGGATGTTAATGTGAGCGGCTCCAACTCGTTGCTTTACTGTTGGCTAAACGAGTAATCAATCAAAGAATGATCAGTGTTTTAGCAACACCACCATCAGATCCAAAGGTGTGTACAGTTTTTAATCTAAAGTTTGATAGAAACATATCCCCCATTATGTCATTTAGTCTGTGCTTTATATTTAAGCTGTGAAAATATGAGTCTATTACTGTTTTTTTTTTCAACATAAGAGTTTTGCTGATATGTTTCAAAATAAGAGTCTCTTACTGCTCTGCAGAGAGTGGGCCAGCTCCTCCTGCTTCAACTGCTTCAGGCAGAGCACTGTGATGTCTCTAACTCCCTCTATGGCGCGCCTCCTCTGCTCCTCTTCCTCACCATCCACCACCTCCTCCTCCTCCTCCCTCTGACTCTCTGAGCATTGTGGGTAATCTGGGAAGAGATCCCTCCAGAGCTTCTTCAGCTCCTTGTCCAGAAAAGCGTGTGCGTCCTCCTCAGCCCTCTGGAGCAGAACAAACATCAATGAGAACTTGACTCTGAACTCACTGAGGACATCAGAAGCATCTGTCCTAGATTCACGTCCCGCTGGTCTACAGAGGGAAGCCTGGAGACCATCAGCACCACAAGAGATGCTTTCTAATGTTCATGTAGAGCTGGAGTCAAATGTCTTGTTGGACCTTTACACACCTGGATCAGCTCTGTTGGATACTGCTGTACAGACTGAGCACTGGGAACCTTTGACCTCTCCTGGTGTCGTCTGTGGAGAACACACACACACACACACACACACACACACACACACACACACACACACACACACACACACACACACACACACACACACACACACACACACACACACACACACTTGTAAAGACAGCTTAATGGGGAGTCTGAAGGTCCAGAACTATTTAGTTTCTCCTGACTTGTTACGTCTGATAAGTACAGTCTGATGTTGTGGTCTGTTTTCTGATCTGTTTGAAGCTCCTCCCTCTTCTTACTCGAGGGGCGTCCATCTTTAAATTGAGGAGATGATTCATAGGGCGGAGCCGACTATTTCAATATTCTGATATAAGTTCATTTGCTCGGTGTTCGAATCTCAATTCACGATTCGAATGCTTTGTTTAATTTTTAGGAAAAAGACACCTGCTGTCCAGAATGAGAATCTGATAGACTTCAAACTAACTGGTTGTAAAAGACATAATAATAATAATAATAATAATAATAATAATAATAATAATAAATAATAAATAATAAAAATAATAATAATAATACTATTTATTAAATGTTCTAGGGTTCTCCATAATATCTTGTTTCCATGGTGATGCTCCCACTAGTCAGTTGCGGCCATAGAAATAAGATGTTTAGCTAGCTGATAGCGGTGTGTGTGTGTGTGTGTGTGTGTGTGTGTGTGTGTGTGTGTGTGTGTGTGTGTGGGCTCGGTTTATTATTTCCAATTGTATAAGTGGAATATTTTAGTTTGTATTGATAATATATATTTATATAATGTTGCTTTCTGGGAAAGTATTTAATTGAAACCCCTGTGTGAGCAGGTTTAACACAGATAGATAGTATAGAGAGAGGACATTCGATGATTGTATTTATCATCTCTAACTAATCCTTACCTCTTCTCAACAGACTGATTTCCATCTTTAAACGTAACATGATGATCCATAGACCAGTCACTCCTCATGGAGACACAGCTGGGTCCAGGGGAGTCTGCTCTCTCCTGCTGGACTCTTCTAGAAATACAAGAACCAGATTATTCTAGGTTTTAGAAGGGTTTTAATAATAAACTTGGCTATTTAGCAGCTATTTCAATGTTTAAATGAGGTCAAAAGATACCACAACACTCTACCTACTAACAGTAACAGGTTGGTCATTTAATACACATGAATAGAACAGGTTGCAATGTGTTTTCCTTTTATGATAATCCGTCTCCCTCAATAGCGCCTGTGTGATTTCTCCTCAGGTGAACAGCGCCGGTCCTGCTGTGCATTTTCATCAAAACTTTGCACAATGTTCAAACCACTTAGCCTATCAGCTTTGTGATAACTAGAAGTGGGCCGACTCTCACACTATGACACACACACACACACACACACACACACACACACACACACACACACACACACACACACACACACACACACACACACACACACACACACACACACACACACACACACACACACACACACACACACTTGTAAAGACTGCTTAATGGGGAGTCTGAAGGTCCAGAACTATTTAGTTTCCCCTGACTTGTTACGTCTGATAAGTACAGTCTGATGTTCTGGTCTGTTTTCTGATCTGTTTGAAGCTCCTCCCCCTTCTTACTCGAGGGGCGTCCATCTTTAAATTGAGGAGATGATTCATAGGGCGGAGCCGACTATTTCAATATTCTGATATAAGTTCATTTGCTCGGTGTTCGAATCTCAATTCACGATTCGAATGCTTTGTTTAATTTTTAGGAAAAAGACACCTGCTGTCCAGTATGAGAATCTGATAGACTTCAAACTAACTGGTTGTAAAAGGCCTAATAATAATAATAATAATAATAATAATAATAATAATAATAATAAGAATAATAATGATAATAATAAATAATAAAAATAATAATAAAAATAATACTATTTATTAAATGTTCTAGGGTTCTCCATAATATCTTGTTTCCATGGTGATGCTCCCACTAGTCAGTTGCGGCCATAGAAATAAGATGTTGTGGCGAGCAGGGGGTTAATGGTTTGGAAGGGTTTTGGTAGGGTAGCTAGCTGATAGCGGTGTGTGTGTGTGTGTGTGTGTGGGCTCGGTTTATTATTTCCAATTGTATAAGTGGAATATTTTAGTTTGTATTGATAATATATATTTATATAATGTTGCTTTCTGGGAAAGTATTTAATTGAAACCCCTGTGTGAGCAGGTTTAACACAGATAGATAGTATAGAGAGAGGACATTCGATGATTGTATTTATCATCTCTAACTAATCCTTACCTCTTCTCAACAGACTGATTTCCATCTTTAAACGTAACATGATGATCCATAGACCAGTCACTCCTCATGGAGACACAGCTGGGTCCAGGGGAGTCTGCTCTCTCCTGCTGGACTCTTCTAGAAATACAAGAAGCAGATTATTCTAGGTTTTAGAAGGGTTTTAATAATAAACTTGGCTATTTAGCAGCTATTTCAATGTTTAAATGAGGTCAAAAGATACCACAACACTCTACCTACTAACAGTAACAGGTTGGTCATTTAATACACATGAATAGAACAGGTTGCAATGTGTTTTCCTTTTATGATAATCCGTCTCCCTCAATAGCGCCTGTGTGATTTCTCCTCAGGTGAACAGCGCCGGTCCTGCTGTGCATTTTCATCAAAACTTTGCACAATGTTCAAACCACTTATCAGCTTTGTGATAACTAGAAGTGGGCCGACTCTCACACTATGGCACACACACACACACACACACACACACACACACTTGTAAAGACTGCTTAATGGGGAGTCTGAAGGTCCAGAACTATTTAGTTTCTCCTGACTTGTTACGTCTGATAAGTACAGTCTGATGTTGTGGTCTGTTTTCTGATCTGTTTGAAGCTCCTCCCTCTTCTTACTCGAGGGGCGTCCATCTTTAAATTGAGGAGATGATTCATAGGGCTGAGCCGACTCTTTCAATATTCTGATATAAGTTCATTTGCTCGGTGTTCGAATCTCAATTCACGATTCGAATGCTTTGTTTAATTTTTAGGAAAAAGACACCTGCTGTCCAGTATGAGAATCTGATAGACTTCAAACTAACTGGTTGTAAAAGGCCTAATAATAATAATAATAATAATAATAATAATAATAATAATAATAATGATAATAATAAATAATAAAAATAATAATAAAAATAATACTATTTATTAAATGTTCTAGGGTTCTCCATAATATCTTGTTTCCATGGTGATGCTCCCACTAGTCAGTTGCGGCCATAGAAATAAGATGTTGTGGCGAGCAGGGGGTTAATGGTTTGGAAGGGTTTTGGTAGGGTAGCTATAGCTGATAGCGGTGTGTGTGTGTGTGTGTGTGTGGGCTCGGTTTATTATTTCCAATTGTATAAGTGGAATATTTTAGTTTGTATTGATAATATATATTTATATAACGTTGCTTTCTGGGAAAGTATTTAATTGAAACCCCTGTGTGAGCAGGTTTAACACAGATAGATAGTATAGAGAGAGGACATTCGATGATTGTATTTATCATCTCTAACTAATCCTTACCTCTTCTCAACAGACTGATTTCCATCTTTAAACGTAACATTATGATCCATAGACCAGTCACTCTTCATGGAGACACAGCTGGGTCCAGGGGAGTCTGCTCTCTCCTGCTGCTCTGGGCTTCAACACAACACACACACAGCTTTTACTCAGACTAATGATGGTGTGATGATATATCACTGCTGAGCTCTGAGATGGACAACAGTCACACACAGTTAGAGATCCTCTTCTTACCTCTTAGCTCTGCTGTGGCGGCCATGTTCCCCAGACAGAGTGGTTTTAGAGGGAGGACCCCCCTCCTCTGTCTCCTCATCCATAGTAGACTGGACACCTGGACACACACACACACACACACACACACACACACACACACGGCTGTGTAGAGTAAAGTGCTTCCTGGTAATAACAGGACGCTATAATAAATGTAATGTGGCTCTGGGATCTCCAAAAGACAGAAGTCACATCTCTACACAAACTCAACAGCATTTCTAAAAGGTTGGAAACTAACGGACGTAAAAGAGTTGAAAGGGTTAAAGAGTGAGGAAGTCAACGTTTAGTGTTTAAAACCAGAGAAAGCAGCTGAATGTTGGAGTCTGCTAATATAACTGTGCGTTCACACCGAAAGCGCACAAAGAGGAATCCGCCTTGTCCACTCCACCTAAGTCACTCCACCTAACTACTGCTGTAGCACAGCCCATTTACCGACATCGTTGATCACGGAAAGTTACTTGATGGAAAGTTACTTGATGAAGTCATTAAAAACAGAATTACTCCGATTGGCTGGAGGGTGGAGGTTAAAAAGTGTTTATTTACACCATCTTTGATTTACACCTAGGAAAGACGTTGACGCTATGAAGACGCTATGGCCACGTTGCTATGGCAACGCCTGCATACGGGAGATATTAAATAGTCCGCTCGACTTGTAAAAATAAAAAAAACTCACGATTTTAACTCTAAAACACATTAAAGTATTATTAATTGATTAAATATTTAATTCTTTCGTAAGTGACCATGGTACTTCGCGTAAGCAACCGCCTCCGCGTCGTCCATTCATTTCTGTTAATGGACACCTCGTCGGGCATTATCCCTTACTTACTCCCCAATCATATTTACGGGATGATCATCCGAAATAAATAATGATTTTGCCGAATGTTTG